>JAJHUR010087758.1:0-21740 GCA_027495735.1 Lutjanus campechanus | reverse complement strand
TTCCCAGAGTAACAGTATGTTTTGTAATTGGTCCAACACACTGTACATGTGTTCTCCACATTCACTGTAAACTCATGCACTACTAGCAGGCTAATTAGGTCTTGTTGTGTGTTGACTTTGTGTTCCTTGTGGTTAAACTGCTATTAAATATGAGGACAGTTTCAGTGCTGCACAGTGTTTTGGACGCAAATTGGTTCTCTGGTTCACGCTCCACGATATTTTAATGGAGGGTGGCAGGGAGGAGGCCAAACTCAGCGTCAACCAAAATGAACAAACGATTTCCACAATATGTCATTATGTGACATATTACAGTGAGAAATTATATTAAATGGTTTTGGAACAGACATGCAAGGGATTTCAGGTCCTGATGTCAGTTCTGGACTAAATTTAGAGACTGTTAAAACAACTGCTGGTCAGTATATGATACAGTTTGAACTGTGATGTGATCAAAGGTTCCAAAATAGCTACGAAATCAAAAACAAACAGAAGGAGAAACTGTCCAAAATGTATGTGAGTCGGACTCATGACCACAGTGTCCATTTTAAAGTTCACGTTTCTGTCGCACCTCCTGTATGAAACAGGCCATCACATTTCTCTAACAAGTGCGCTCTTTTAATCTATCATGAATTTTGCCTTTTCTTTCAGCTGTCGATATCAGCAGCTGAAATAACAACTCTGCTTATTAATGCTGATTCCAGGAGTTGGCCGAACTGCAAATTAAACTCCTGGCTGTTGTCTTGTAAGTGATTAAGTGTTTATACTCAGTCAAAGATGGTTTTCTTGAGAGGCACCGCTCTGTAACATTTTGATATTTGACAAAAGAGAGAAAAGACCACGATTATGTTGTTCAAAAACTCAGTGTTGAGTTTTTTTTTTTGTTTTTTTAGGTCCACCTGATCATTTTCAGTCAGAGAGTTTGCAGTTAAGTGTGTGGTTGACAACATAAATGAACAACAACTGGCAGATAGTGAAAAGAAGTTGGAATCTCCCAGTAAAACTTAAACTGTAAGTGGGTTACATCGTAGATTCTCAGAATGTGTTACATGTACCACTGGTGGTATGCAAGCTCACTCGAATTATATGTGGAGGAGCGTCAGAAATATATATATTTTTAATTAAGTAAATTAATTTAAGCCAAAGCAAGATTAAATCGAAAGCAACTGGACTTGTTCAAAAAGCCTTTTTTCTGAAGACGTTTCGCCTCTTATCCAAGAAGCTTCATCAGTTCATGCCTGTCAGACTAGTCAGAGCTAGTCTAAATTAATTTAAAAACATATAACAGCATAAAAATACTACAAAAACTCAAAATACATAAAATATGACATCATGGAAATGCAATTTAAATTTTAAAATAAGTTTGCACCAAACGGTGCAAAGAAGTAAGATCAATATATGGTACTGGGATACATTATTATAATAAAGACCGATTAGGTTTATGAACTACGAGTCTGACTCACCAGATGTAGACTGTGGGTGTAAGTCTGCCATTGGCCGCCTATTTCAGAGGGCCCTCTCCTTCCCTTTTGCTATTTGTGTGTTACTGTTTTTAAATTCCCCGTCACTATACTCTGAGCTAGCAACCCCAACCATAATCTGTTCACCATCAGTATTTGTGTAAACAAGCTTGCAGGTGTCATCATTTCTTTTTACAGGAATTTTAGCCACTTTAATGCTAGGGCTCACCTCCCCACATGCAAATATTCCCTGTGCAATTTTGCAGGGGCACTGTTGCTGCATCCTGCACCGAAGGCGATGGTGATTGGTTAAAAGAAATACAAACAAGCCAGACAGCACTGTGGAGATCTGGTCTTATCTGGCCGGGCTGTGTGAGACTAATGAACTAGCCTGTCCTATTGAGAAGCCTACTGCATATGTGAAAAAAGTAAAGCCTTTTTGTGGCTCCAGAGGGAGCTGCACAAAATCTGAGTAATGTCACTTGAAGTGAGCTCAGCAGAGCTCTGTACTTCACTCCTCAGTTCTGCTCGAGGTTAGAGGCTCCAGGCTACATTAGCCGCTGCTAGCATAACACACCTGAATCTCTGAAAGAACTGTCAATAGCTGGGTTGTATTGTGGCTAATGTAGGTGGCAGGATTAGACAAAGAAGAAAAATCCATGGACTCAAAAAGACTATATCACTGGTTCTGCCTCCTTGATTCTGATCCTTTTTTTTTGTAAGTCCAACAAATTCAAATCCATGACTTGACTTAACTTTCAATCTCAAGGTCACAATTTGATCTGATTTTCAATTTAAATATATTTTTTAGCACTCATGGCTACACCATTGTTAGACTACAGAGTCTTAATTTGTAAAGATCAACAGATTATTGCTTTTATGCCTTAACAACTGTCACATACATGTTTTTAAAAAAATAGTAGAGAGAAGAGATATGTTTGACACCCCTACCACCAATGTGACGTGTAATGCTAAATAGAGGGTCATCGGTCAGGTATCAGCAGACTAGTCATCGTGATATCAGGTCAGTTAAACTTTCCTGTTCAGATTTTAATTCCATAAGTGGGCAGTAAGTGTTACTAAATGTGAGCTATGGTATACTAGTCTATTTGTCAATGGATGAAATACACCACCATCATGTCACTGTAAGTTTAAATAGCACTGAAACACACTACAGGTCTTCTTACCTCCATGGGCACGGCGAGTGAAGGCAGCAGGGGCGTCACGTAGCCGTACCTCTGCATTGTCACCATGACGACACAGCGTAGCATCTCCAGAATGGCCGCTGTTGGCCTGAACATGAGGACACGTCAACAGTCAACACGACACTGAGGCTTAACGACATTTCAGCTCGATACCTTCACCCTTATTGATCTCCTGGCCTTCAGCTCCAAGACAAATGTTGATGTGACGTTGTTAAAGGAATAACAGAGTTATTCAGTTATTCAGTTTCTAGAGCTGACTGACTTCAAATAGATCTGCCCCCTGATGTCAAGGAGAGTCACGGTCTATTAGGAAGTCAGTGCTACATGCACAACAGCAAGAGATGTTGACGAGACTAAAGCCCCATTCAGGCTGCAGAATGCCATTCTAATATTATATGCCTCTTTTAAATTCACATTTTTATTGCATGCTTATTTTAAAAGTTTTCTGTATTTCCTGTTATTGAGATTCATCAGCTTAGCACACAGCAGGAATTCTGAGTGAAAGTGGAAGAAGAAAAAACATTTTTTCCTATCCTGATAGATGCAAACCCATCTAGTTCGATTTTAAATTTTAAAAAATGCAATTTTAGTAACAGAGAAGCAAGAGAAAATAATCTATTACCGATCTCTCCCCCTTGGAATATTATTCCTATCTGGGGCTTCAGACCTCTGACTCTGATCTTGCATAAATCAATCGTTCCCTAACTTTTTCCCTTTTTTTCCAAAGAAACGTCTGCACACACGTGATCTTTTTGTCACAGTTTGTGTTTATCTAGGAGTTGTGAGCTCTTCAAATGAAAAGTGACTTTCCCTCTCAGATTGTTTCATTTGAATGATCTTTAGGAGGTCAAAGAGGCGAAACTATCCTGCATTTCACAATTATTCACATAATTGTTTGACATACAAAATTTAAGGCTGGCCAACAGTTAAGAACCAAGGTTTGAGCTAATTAGAAGAAGTTAATTAGTTTGACAACCCATGTAATTATTAGGGATGCGATGGATCACAAAACTCATAGTATCGTATCACAGTTTTGACTCACAGATCCGATCAATTTTTTTGGATCAGCAAAAAACAAGGCTTAATGTAAAATTAATCTAAGAATGTATCTTGGCTCTGTCTGTAATCCCCATTCTGTAGTCTCACTTAATGTCCCACCACAGCACTGACTGATTACACGTCATGTGTAACAGCCTATCAACACTGAAGGCTGTGCAACACACAGGCAAAGACAGAGCTGCTCCAATGAGCGAGCTGAGCTGTGTGTCATAGCGAAGGCAGCAGATATCGCCCAAGTGCCAAGAAATCTCACGATCTTATGATGTATTTCAATGATGACAAGCGTGCTCATTTTCCCAGTTGCACCACTGACATTACAACACAGCCTACAAGATTTCACTCAGCAGAGGTGAAAAGGACAGCTTTTAAATCATTCACCCTTAACCCAACGACTGCTCTTCAGAGTAAAACATGACATGCATCTGTCTTGTGTTTTCACTGCAATGCTGCATTGAGATTCGGAGAATTATTATTTTAGTAACAACACTATCACTGTACTTCACACTATGATGGTTAAATTTTGCGCTTAATCCGAGGTTCACATGCCTGCCGAACTGTGGGAGGTTATCTGTTCGGATCACAGCTCAGCTATGTTCTGTGAATTTTGTGAAAAATACATTGTGGCTGCCACTTTATCCGATTTCACTCCCCATTAACTCCTATGAGGAGCAGGGACAGAAGTATTCTCTGTTGTCTTGTTTGCTTCTCCCAGAGTTCAAATTGCAAAGCTTTCCCATTTTCCGCCAATTTAATTTTAAACTAACTGTTGTTAGCATGCTAGCTACAGCAGCTCTGGTAGTTTAAGCTTACTTTCCTGCCTACGCTTTTACCTGTTCTGACATGTTTTTTTTGTCTCAGAGTGCAGTAAATTTTGCCAGATGAAATCAAGCCTGAGTGGTGATCAATTCTTGTTAAGAGGAGGATGCATTTTACAAAGTCAGCAAATTGACTGACTGTCTGCACTTCTACGCTGAGAATTTTTAATTCAAACAGATAATTACAGATCAAATTTAATTTAATTATACCAGTCGTTCAAACAATAGTTTCAAATTCAAATCATAAGACAGCCATAAATGAAATATTTTAGATTACAGATAATGTTTTTAGGCAGTACGGCTGCACAATATAGTAAAAAAAAAAATGTTTCATTGGATCGTATCATATTATTTTGAGAGCTAATGCGATATGATTCACGATTAGTCTGAATGATCAGTTTTGCATCACAATTTTCATTTTCATTGAAATTAAAACTATTAAAATCATGATGATGTGTTTTCTTACATCTGGAGAAGATTTGTAGGTCAGGGCATCTCTGCAGCACTACAGTAATAATTATAATGCTGTTTTCAATTAATTGTGCAGCCCAATTAGGCGGCAAATCTTTACATGTGAGAAGTACTTCTGCTTTTTAAGTAGCTTTATTCAATTCATGAATTATCTAATATGTCATCGATTCATTTCCTGTCTTGTGACCTTTCAAATTTATCTTACAGCCCCTTGGAGAGTTTAATGTAGGAACCTCTGACATAAATAATCAGAGCCTTCCCTCTTGCTTTTTAGTAAACTCTGTCAATGTCCACATGTCAAATTGAGTAACGAAATGCTTCTATAAACATAAATACATGAACAAACGTCTTGCACTGTACCTCTGATCCATGATGTAGCCCAGGGCGGTGAGAGTGAGCAGAACGTAGCCGGTCATCCCCAGAATGGTTAACTGGGACAGCACCTAGGATCAACATACGTTTGCAAGCCATGAGAAATGCGGTCGGGGGGAAAAAATACATTAGAATCTAAACCTTAAATTAATATCATGGCTGGTTAAGTTACGATCACAGGAGACCTTACTGGGAGAGCAGTCATAAACCGCATGGCTGTTGGACTGTTTACTTGGCACTGCCAACCAAAACATATCTGACCTTGAGAATAAGTGTACTGGCACACACAGCATCCTGCAGCAAACGCAATCCGCCTCTTACTTTGCACTGACATGCCTAGTTTACACAGACGCTCTAATCATCGCAGATAGGTCTTGACAGGGGACTTGACCGCAGTGGAAGAGCCTGCAGTTTGAATCCCGATAGCCCCTAAACGGAGCCAAAACAACTAACAACGGAGCAGAAATCCCATGCAGATTCTCAGTGACCTTTTGGGACGCGCACACAAAACACGCTCGCACAAACACACAAGAGTACAGAACGTGATGTACGGTCTAATTTGTGTTCTCTAACCTACGGCCTTGGCTGAGGGCAGCAGCTGGAAGCCCGGTGTCTCCTGAGGATGCCATGGGCTGTCAGCTTAGGTTTATATTTCTCCGACACTCAATACAGAGCCTAACGGCCAAATCTCACCGACTGCTCCCATACAGTACAGACCCAGAAGGCCATATATAGTAAACATATAAAATCAAGCCATCAACAGGATGCAATAAACCCGTATGTCTTCATGTTTATCCAGTGGTCGTAATCCATAAGCCCCCATAAGAACTATATCATCTGAGCCCTCGCTTGGGAGCGTAGAGGGATGATATGATTATGTTTTCTGTGAATCAAACAAGAGGGAATTCTGGCTGCGATCCATTTATCAGAAGGAAGGAACAAGAGTCACCCCAGACTGTCAAAGCATATTAAAGCTGAATAATCACTGCATTAGAGTTCAAAGGCTACAGATACAGTTATTTTTAGTAAGCGGTGTAACGGAGGGGGGCATTATTTATGGTATCAAGGGTTATGTGAACTTATCTGTGTTTAACAACCCCCGGGGGCTCAGCAGTCGTGACATTACGCTCGAGAGAAAATCCTCCATAAATCCCTCAGTGTCGTCAGGTGGAGTCGCATTTACAGAACTTTTAAAAAAACATCTGAATGGGGAAATGTTCTAATTTCGAAAGTGATCAAGTGTCGAACTGCAGCAATAACAGCGGAGGACAGAAATGAAAGTTAACATCTGGTGGCAGCAGACTGATTGTGTTATTCTGTCATCCCCCGAGACGAAGCAGATTAACTCATTATTCAAGCCATTATTGCAGCTGCTATTATGATGGTGTCCATGAAAGCTTGTTGGACAGAGTTACCACTGAGAAAATACACCAGTGCATCAGTTGTGAAATGATACTACACTAAATAAAGATAACACACACGTCCTGTGCTACGGATGATTTGCGCAGAATTCAAATGCATGAACACGAAAAACTATACACAGGGATTCAATTGCAGGAAAAAGATCAGACATTTTGTCAGATTATTTTATGATCCAGTCACATATTTGTGTCATGTTGTGCTGCTGATGAGTTGAAATGATTATGAGGACGTCAAAAAAGTAGAATTACGGCCTCACGGTTGTATGCTTCCACCAATGAGTCCAGTTGCAGTTTACATCCTGTTCTGACTCATATAATATATGTGGTGAAGACTTTGAAGGAATTTAATGAAAGTTACTAAGGATATTTTTTGGTTAAATGGAAGTTGGACGGTAGGAGATTGTAGATAAGTCGCATGTGTGCAGTGGAGATTTTCTGCTGCTAATTTTTCACACTACTGGACACATTAACCTATTTTTTTTTAAATTTATTTATAACTTAAAGCTCAAGGACCTCTGTGATTCACAATTTCTGAAAAACAATAATGAAACCTATACGACTGCTGGCCAGTAGGGGCTGCAATTCATCAACAACTACTCGACTAAAACAAGGCTTACTTACTGGCAGGGCTGAGGAGTAACTAGTTACATGTAATTAAATTACAATATGATTGTAATACTCTGTCACAGTTACCAGTGATGGAAAGACTACTGAAAATCTGTTACATTACTAATATATTACTCAATTACAAGTAAAGTGCTGGCGTTAGAAAAATACTGAAGTAAAATTTTGTGTGTGTTGTCTGTGAAGGTTCTCAATCATCCAGGTCACGGTATTTGCAGCAAGGTTTGTCGTAGGCAACTGGACTTGATAGAGTTCTTGAAGACGTTTCTGTTTGGTTCACAGGTCATTGTTTTCGTTGGCCTGTTTGTGATCAGACAACTTTATTTGCTACAAAATACAGATGAAATGTGTGGATATTAATTCATATTGCTTCCAGCCCTGACAGTTACTGAGAAAAAATAACTGATTAAAATATGTTGATTACAAAATGGGTTGAATCCGAATAGTCTCTTCAGGCTGCCTGGCAGAGATCTGGACTCTTGCAGCCAGAGTATGAATTCTTGAGTTATGTCCAAAAACAGGTCACGATGACCTGGATCTTTTACCACCAAATCAGTTCGTCCTTGAGTCCAAGTGGACGTTTGTGCCAAATTTCAAGATAGACTGGCTGACAACCCAAAAACATAATGTCACAGCTGTCACTGGAGGTATAATAACTGCACTTGTGAAAGAACTGCACCTTTGTTTGAACTAGAAATACAGAAGTAAACGCTGACTCACTGGTGTTGACAACAAACCAATAAGTGCAATTATGTGGTCATTTTGTACTACTTTATAAGACAACAAAACTTTGTTACTTAAGTGTCATTGCACATAATTTACGATATTAATTTTGGATGATATATTATGTTACATGTTTGGTCTTTTTGTTGCTCTCCTCTGCTTTAAATTGTAACTCACACTATAGCAGGTAAATCCAAATTTTGTTATCATAAAAACACTAATAGAAAGTAGTTCTGAGATTAGATTTTATGACTTGGTCATTTCCCCTCTCAGCCTCTAATAGTAAACCTATAATAAAACGTACACGTTGGCCTGCTGATGATGTAATTGAAGAGTAGCTTCACTTGTTTGAAATAACCATGTTTTTGTGGCTTCGAATTAACGCGACGCCCATAAATTGTCCGGCAGTGTATCATCAATTGTCAAGCTAAATAAGAGCCTAGCGAACATGTGGGTATAAATACATAACAGTGACATGATTTATTGTTGGGCCAGAGTGCTCACTTTGTTATTTTCCCTCCAAGTCCTGATTGCTGCATCCTGAAGGCTATTTGGGTTGGGAAATGGTTGACTCGACAATTAAGGCGTTTGTGTTCACTGCTGGACCACCAGCTGGTGTTTCATTCGCCGAGAGGGAGGGGAACCCTCGACCCTGGAGGGGTGTGTGTGTGTTTATGTGTGTGTGTGTGTGTGTGTGAGAGAGGAGGGGGGGGGGGACCACAACTGAAGGAGCACCGCGGAGGTAGCCATCACAAAAAGACAGGCCATTTTATTTGGGAGTTTGAAGGGGCTGGGCGTGACAGCACTTTTTGGCTAACCAAAACTATGCCTGGGGAAAAAAGGCTTCCAAAGATAACTGCTGAGGAGACCTGGGTCGTTTTTTTCTGAAGGAGGAGGAAGGGGGTCTTTTGGCTTGTCGAGTGGAAAATAATAGACAAAGGTTGTTCTAAAGGGGAATGCCGATCAGTCATTCTGTCATGATGTTAGACCGAGCTAGTCTTTTCCTGCTGGCTAAGTAGAGGACTCCGCTTCACTGTGGACCAGCCACAACAAACTGCATAATTGGGTGAAATCATGTTGGCAAACAAACACGCAGCACGCAGGTCTTAAATTAAGAGCCCTGGACCACCTTGTCATACTTTATATGAGGGATTACAGTAGCCTAAACATACCAGTAGCCAGCGTGTGACCAGAAGGTCACGAGCCTCAAATCCTACGGTGCTCAAAATAACTCTTCCCTCCTTCAGAAATACAGTCAAGGTGCTTTTAAGCAAGGCAGTAAATGACAAATGACAAATTCTCTGTTCTCCCCACGTGACAAATACATACCATCTTGTTTTCAAAGACATCATGGTAAATCCGCAGCACCAGCAGGAAATGTATGACCACATAAACTTGTAAATGCAGCGGCCAGCTGGGGTCATGAGGCACTTCCTTTCCGGTAACCTGCACATGGAAAATAAAACATGTTTAATTCCCAGCAACCTATTTTTCTTTTTTTGTAATTGGAGTAATTTTCTGCACAGATTCTCACACCAGAAAGCATTACAACGATTCTGTCAAGTTGAAACTTCACAGTATAGCTGTGCTGTTCTTCTACACCGACTGCCTATAAATAACCAGTGTGAACACATATGTAAGTATAATATGTTGTGTTTATTGTTTGACTAAATAAATTCAAGTACACCTCCAACAACACTGTCTGTTGTAAACCGGATTTGTTTATTACTATTTATTTATTTATTTATTTTATTTATAATTATTCTTTCACACAAGGTATAGTGATTCTGTGATTGTTGTAAGTGGTTTACTTGGTCTCTTCTTCCCCCGGAGGTTTGGTCAAGTTTGCTTTCATGCTGCTAATCCCTTTTTAACAATTTAGGGTTAGGGTTACTGACTACATGACTTTTTATCCATTTTGACCTTTCTGATCGTTTCTTTTAGTCCTGGTTGATTTGGCGACACCTGTGGCTGCTGACGGTACTCTCTATAAAATATATCTGCAAAAGAATGTAGATAATTGCTTTTAAAAGAGCAAATATAAAGCTAATTCATTATTAGATTCCATGATGGGTTCTAACAGTGCATTTTGGCCGATGCTCGGCCACTTTTGCTTTCCACAGATGGTTTACTTGCATGCAACCAAAGCCTGCTAAAACGTCATTGGTCAATACTCCTCGGACTACAAATGGAAACACTTCTGATAACAAAATATGATACCAAAATCCCTATAGAGATTACAGCATGCATGTTTTAATAACACAGTTGCTAGTGTTTCAAAATTATACAAGCAAACACGCCTCAAGTGGCTTCTGTCAGACAAGCAACAGGTGTATATGCTCTCAACACAGCCAAACAAACTGAGCTGAGAGAATTCAACTAAAGAGGCAGAAAGTACACTTCCTCTTCTAAATGTCTGCCACTGGTTCTGGTGTTTCAAATCAAATTAAGTGCGTTCAAGCATGCCGTCCTGTACAACTTTTGACTCTGCCACTAAAAATAAAAACTTCTGTACAGAAAGGCAACTGTACAATCATAGCTAAGCAACCGTAACTATAACTGTCAAGCTTTCCATTTTTCTAGATGCTTAAGATGTGAGAAGGAGGATCTGAGAAGAGCGATACTCAGTGTTTCATGAGTCTAGTGGTGTCTTTTTTGTAGTCTCTCAAAAATGTGAAATGTGAAAAGCACACGTGCGGTGAATGGATTTAACTCTGTCTTCATCTGCTCTAACATAAACTGCAAACGTTAGCACATCTGGCTAACTAATGCTAGCTTAGTAGCTGCAGTAACTTTACCTCCAGTCAAACTTGTTAGATACCACTGCATCTGCACTTGTTCTGTGGGGATTTGAGAAGGAGGATGTGGGCTGATGCAGAGTCGAAGTGGGTCGATGAAGGTGCATCTCACTCTAGCGCACTGTCTCAGGTCTAAGCTGGGTTAGCTTGGCTCTTATCCCGGCTGTCTTCTGCGATCGAGGTCTGGCTGGTCTGACTAAGGGGCTGTCTCAAAGTCCGCTGCACTAATCAAGTCCCTGTGCTTCCTTTTCCCACATTTCTGAGTATATTTCTGTATCTATCATGTAGATATAGCTGCTGCTTGCTGAGACGTGAGCTAACTTTAGCCTCAGTTTCTTAGCATTAACGTTATACATGCAGCATGATATAATTTTACATAAACACTTTCACTTGTTTCTGTTTTAAAACATGTCAGATGGGAACATTAAAATGTCAGTTGGAGACGGACTTCTTGGCCGACTCAAGGAGTTGGCATTTGCTTACACCATCCAGCTACACTGAAATCTGCTTGTGAGTCATTATTTTAGCCGACAAAATCCACCGTCGTCAGCTAGAAATGAGAAGCTGCTTTTGTTTACATCTTTAAGGATTCTTAGACCTTGTGTTTCAACAATTACTTCCAATTTTGATGTAAATCTGCCACCTTTACCGCTGTAAACTACATATATGCAGCGCGGGAATGGAAAGTTTGGCAGGCTTGGCAACAGTAACTAAGGAGGGCAATGCTTAGCAAATACATTGAACAGCTAATGCTGTAAAAATACCACAAATAATAGGTTATAATCAAAATATCATGGATTATAACTTTAAGAGACAGTGAAAGGACAATAAAAACAGCATTTGGCCAGGAATTAGAAAAAGGAAACAATGGAAATGAAAAGAACAACAGAAAACAAAACAGGGTCAGCGTGAGTGTTTGGGTCTTTAAATATGAAAGAAAAGCCATAATTTAACTCATAAAAGTCAGGGAGCAACATGTTTAAACTTCTCTGATGACCTTTCTACCTCTCGTGTGTTTATTTTCTTCGTAGCAGAAGAAGCCTTTTATTTTTTCAGCCTCTTTCAGGCTGAATTTCAAAACTGGTGAAAATTAGTTTGTTTTGTTCCATCTACAAAGTCATCCAGGATTTATTGGGTGTAGCGGTTTCCCCCAAACACAGAGGAATATATGAGTCCTTCTGTAAGAATTCCCTGAGTCACTTGACCTGTTTTTGTCTGAATGTGCCTCTTTACGATAAGTAATTAGGCCTGAGGGCTTTAAGTTGGAAATGCATCTTTTTTGGGAATAAAGTAAAAAAACAAAACAAAAAACTGACCAATCATAGATGCCTGTCTCTCATTCAGGGGGTTTCCCAGGATCCCAAGCAACCAAACCACCACATGTGGGTTCCCCCCGCATCCCATCCCCAACCCTGTAGGTATTCCAGCACGCTGCTCTGCTTATTCTCAAAAAGCTGAAACACGTTCAACCTCGTCTCCTCCTTCACTCCCCTCTCCTTCCTTTCCTTCCCTCACCGTCAGATATCAATGAGAAGCCGTCCAACATGAAGCCTTTCAAGATATTTTGGGTTAAACTCCAGCTCCGTCCGTGTTTAGAATCACCCAGCTGAGTTTCAGGGGCCAATTTAATTGTGAAGGCAAAGGGGAGTTTTTTTAAAGTTTTTTTTAAAGTGTGAAGCAGGAGGGAACTAAATATGTGACACCATCAGCGTTATTTCAAAGCTAACCGCCGGGGCATTCAACTGGAGCCTGTATTTCTTTCTGCACACACACACACACACACGCACATTTGCACTCGACTGCATGCGGTTTTAATCCCGCAGACTGCGTTTTAAAGACGGTGAAAATGAACTTATTGTGTTCCCTCTACAAAGGCTTTGCAGCTTTTATTTGATGTGGCAGTTTCTTGTAAAAGTCGTAGAATATGTGAATCCTTCAATAAGGAATGCTCTGAGTCATTTAGCCCTGTTTTTTTGTGTGTCAAAATGATGGGTAATGAAGCCCAAGAGCTTTTTAAAAAAAATGCATTTGTATTACTTTTTTTAACTTTAAAATGTAGTAGTCATTACACATAGCAGTGTAATGACAAAACAACACAGGTACAAGTCACATATGCGTCATCCTGTATCTTCTAGCCTGGGCCAAGGGCCCCTTCCCCACCTTCATCCATCCAATAATGTCTACAATTAATGGCTTACATGCTAGTTTTTATAAGAAATATGAAAGGATTAAAGGAAAAGCAATGTCAAATAATACAAAAAAAGAAAAATAACAAAATCTAAAAGAAAATTTAAAAAAGAAACCAAAAAAAGAACAAAAAGAAACATACAAACAAACAAATATAGCCTGCAGACAACGTGTTTCTCTATTGGTAGACCAACTCAATCAAAGTATTGGAATAATGAAAACAAAGGATTTTTTTTTACTAACCTTGGGATTTCCCTTGTGGTCACCTAGTCGAGATTTACCAGGTTTCCAACTTGGACCTTTGAGGAAAGTTGACACTTTGTTGCTGATTGTCTTGAAGGTGTTGCACCTTTTCCACAAATACAAATAGTAGTGTAACTGAGAGAGAGAGAGAGAGAGAAAAAAAAAAACATAAATCAAACATCAATACACAATCAAACGCTGCATTTAGCTGATCAGTGTTAACTAAACCACAGCTATGCTAACTAATCCTGAGTAGAAATGTTTCTGCTTTCATTGGGCAGGACATCGCTCACGCTGTGCTCCGCCAGCAGCGAGGGCAGCAAAAATAATCACAACATCCACCTCCTGGCATTTCATTTTATTGGCCTCCTTCACCTCAGCCGGGCAGTTTGTTTAGAGTAAAGTAATAATGTTTTGGTTACAAATGGCCACTCAGCCGGCAAGAGAAACATGATCTCACGCCTCATCTACTGAAGGTGTTTATACTCTGAAGGATGGAGGCGAGCTGCTCCACCAAGGGCTGACAGGACTCACCTGAACATAGAGGATTTCAAAGGTTTTGATAGGGAACACCAGGCCGTAAATCACTTTGTCTGTCTCTGGAGCAAACGTACCTGAGGAGGACATGAACAGTTTTTATTTGCAAAACGAAATAATATGAAATATCACTTTAAACTTGTATTCTTTTTGAAGCATTTGGAGCCTGTAACAAGCTGTAAACACAACAGTACAGAGCCCCAAAAGGGCCTCGTTTCTGGTGCGCAACAGACGCTATCCCTTATGCACATAGTAGTTTTAAACGCTCATGAGAAAGTCTTTCAGGTAGCTTAATACAATTTGGCATTGATTTGGAGTTACTGGATTACATGACATGAAATAATGATGCTCGGACTGCGATCACAACCTCAGGCACTGTGTTAATCTGCGGATCAGGTGGGCCAGGTCATAAAAATTAAAATTCCGATTGATTTGTTGGGTTGGTGGGTGAAATAGAGTCAAATGTTTCCCCTGAGAGACTGATGCTGTATGTACATTTGTGCACAAGGCACAGCAGCACAACTTGATTGGGTTATTTAATTCAGTTTGCTCTGCTGAGTTTCCTCTGTCCTGTCAACTTTATAACTACAATGGGTCTCTTCAGGAAGTCGCACCCTCTGTTTCCCACCTGCACGTCTACCAATGCCTGTTATATAACTATAACTGCTATATAACCTTTTAAATTATGTCTTTTTATGTGTTGTAATGATGTACCACTGTTTTCTTTAATGATTTACCTTACTGATTAGAGAAGCTACTTCCATTTTCAATTTCCAAATTGTATAGCTGCTACCTGCAAAGGAAACTTTCCTTGTGTGCACTAGAAAATTTAAGATTTTTTTTTGCCATATCATTTTTTTTTCCATACAAAAGTGACATTGACTGACTGCAAACTTTTGCCCATTTACACATCTTGCAGACATACAGTAACATTAGCATTCACCTGGAGTTCAGTACTCACTCTCCTTTTAGCTCTTGAGTGAATCATCACCTGAGTAAATCATCTGGCTCTTTTGCTAGTCAGGACATATACATTTGAGGTGAATACTCCTAAGAGAAAACTTCAAGGAGTAAAATATTAAACCTGCTACAGATCAGTAAGGAAGTTGGGATTACAGCTTCTGGGATCAACCTTTTAAAACCATCTGCAGCTGCAGTGAGGAGGAAAAAAAACAAAAAAAACCCCAAGGGATTTCTGGGTAATGTAGACCTCAAAATTTTATCAGTTACCTCTCACTGACGTTTAGTGCAAAATTGCTGAGTCGAGTATAAAAGCTACTGGCAAACCTACAGTTTATAGAGTCACTGTTTCCTTTCATTTCGTTGTTATAATGGCTCATACCACAACTTTTGGTTTCCATTCAATATCAAGTAATGACAGGGCAGACATCACAGACACCAACACAGATACAAACACCAAAAGCAGTGAACTAGTAGTGTCTTTGAATACTGAGGACTGAGACGTGTGACCATCAGCAGTTTGTATTGATCCTATACCTCCTATATTGTAGGAGGTGTACAGTATTTTGTAGTATTACAGTATCAATTCTGGTATTGATCTGGCCATAACCAATCCATTGATCTACTGCCATGTAGGGACCGCTGTCATATGCTAATACTCACAGTTAGTAGTAGTAACTATAGGTAGTTAAATGGTGGCACTAAAAATACAAACATCAGATCAAGTTTGCTTACCAAATAATCGATCCCATATGATCAGAATTCCTCCATAATTCTTGTCAATGCAGTAGAGGTTCCTCCCTGTTGAGATAATTTTTTATGAGTTGAAATGATTGAACTTCTGAACCCTGGATGCCTTTTTCATTTCTTTATTTCAGTTTTTCCCACTCCTCAACGTTTCAGCCTTAATCACATTTCATGTTATGCTGATGCACCATCTCAGACATGGCAAAGCTTATCTCACCGTGATGAACTCTGTGATGTTTTGGGGTGTTGAAGACCCACTCCAGAGGCCCAAGGTCTCTGATGAGCTGGAATAAAATAATAAAATACAACAGATTGTCATTATATTCACATATGAGATATCTTGGGTTCAAAATTGACATTTTAGTCTGTTGGTACAAGATGAGAGGTCATCTGTCCAAAACAGAAAGGTTCCATCCTCTGGGAAGTATAACTGTGTTATTAAATATCACGGCAATATTTTTATATTTCTTATTTGTATGGGCATTATTTTTGGGTATGGTATAGCTGTTTTTGGACAAAAATATTGGACGAGGGAAAATATGACTTCAGCGTCTGGGAATCATGAAAGCATGTAAAATATTTTGTGCCAGTCTACTTTATCTATAGCACATGTAGAGACATTTCACAGGATAAATGGAAACTGTGACCTGGTGGCCAAAGAGGAAAAGTCAGGAGCTCAACAAAGTAAGTGGGTGAGAACCATGTATGTCTGCATTAAGTTCCATCTTAATCTGGCCAGTAGTTGTTGAGATATTTTAGGCTGAACTAAAAGTGGAGGACCGACCAACAGATGAGACATCTCAAGAGTCCTGCTGCTAAGCATGGCTAAAAATGCCCATCGCAATTTCTGAGAGTCCAAGATGATGTTTTCAAACAGCTTTATTTGTATGAACAATAAAAAGGAAGCAGATCCTCACATCTGCAAAGCTGGAACCATCAAATGTTCAGAATTTTCGCTTGAAAAAATTATTTGTTGTCTGTCAGCTGACTAATCATTTCAGCTCTTGATCACTCATATCTTAATCTGAACCAAAGTTTCCAACCTTCTGACCGGACATAAAACTAAAAGATGACTATGGATAAGTGTTGGAAGGATGCATTAGGAGACACTTGATCCATGGTTTTAGTTATATTACTTAACTTAAAGGGATAATTCACCCAAAAATGAAAATTCAGTCATTACTCACTCTCATACCAATTGAAGGTCGGGTTTAGTTTTTTTTAGTCCACTAAAGACTGTTGGAGTTTCACAGGAAAACAGCATCATGCCATGCACTTGTGCGTGCACACCGTCAAATCACACACACCCAGTCCAGACGGTGTAGTTCCAAGCTAAGGATCTACGGTGAAAATGTAGGCTAAAAACACGGTGTAAACACCTGGCATGTTGGAGCTTTAGGAGACTTGGATTACACCCAACGAGCAGTATGGAGGCATTTTACTGTATGTTTTTTTCTCTTGTTTTTTATATGTGGTCATCATTCACTAACATTGTTTGAGAGATTCGGCAACACTGTTTTCCTGTGAAACTTTTGTGGACTAAAAAACTACCTTCAATTGGCATGAGGGTGAGTAAATAATTAACTGAATTTTCACTTTTGGGTAAACTATCTGCTTTTAAAGTCCAGACGAAACAGCATTCCTTGAGAATGTGTTGTGTCTTGAGAAACATGTATTGTGACATATTTCCCAGGAAAACAGGATAAGCAGGCAGGAATTTGATTTGAATGATGAAAGGATGGAGTGTCATTACCCAACATATGCTGTTGATAGCCAGCTAACTCATGAATTTTAGCTTTGTGGCACTAAAAGCTGAGAACTGATTGATGGGTGGATGTTATGATAATATTGGTTGATATAAGAATACAAAAATTTAGATTTTTTGGTACTTCTTTGATATATATTGTTAATAGGTGGAGAATGTGACCAAGGATGTGAATTTAACACGTATCTCAGCTTTAATAGGTGACAAAATGTGATCTGTCAACATTACTTTCATATATTCCTAAATTTTTATATTCCTATTGTTTTCCTGATTCTAGAGCCCAAATGAGTACAACAGTATTTATGGACTGGTAGCAAAACAACTAGTAGGAATGATGAAAAAGTGCCCGGAGCAGAGATGTTAATGGTAATGTTTAAAGCCAATTACACACACACATATGGAAAAGCATACAGTGAATGCATCATAAGTACATTTTGTGCATAAAACTATCAGCCATGAACCGTTTTCTCTTCTTAGATGTCAAACAGATGCACCAGTGAGTCATTAAAGATTACAGAGGTCACAGAGCATATTTCACACAGTTCATGTTTCTCTTTTGGCTGCAACTCTCGCATATTTTGATGTTTCGCATCAATACGGCAGACCCCTCAGTCTGGAGAAAAGTGCACGGCTGGACAGAATTTCTCAGTGATTCATTATTTCCATGTAATGGCTGCGTCTGGCAGCCGAGCGTGAGAGTTTCATCTTGAATGAAAAGGGTCTCCACCACTTCACTCCGGCTCTGAGGCTCGAGTGCTGCAGCGAATGGCGTGCCAATAAATTACATGACATCAAAAAAAGGCCATAAAGGAGGCATAAATTACATCCCTTCAGAAAATTGTGACTATTACGACTGTTTTCACTAATAGTGCACTAAAAGATGGAAGGCGTTCCAAATCCATTCATTCCCTCTCAAGATTGTTGGGATTGTAAAAGTGATACTCCCAGTCACTTTAAAGGCAGAGAGAGTGGTCATGCTTCTGTTTGGAATATTTCATAAAATCTCATTATTTTTTATTGAACACAGGTTCCACTGCAGCACTGAGTCTACAAAGGCTCGGCTTAGCAGACGGATTAGTATTGGCACAGGCAGAAAGATAACTTTACAGACTTTTTTGCAGTTGTATTACCTTTTTAACTGTGCACAGGAACAGTTAATGGAACCGTAAATTCATACACAGCTACATGTGCTACATGTTGACTGATTACACAAAGTATTTACACATTTAATCATTGTAATTTATTGTACACAGAACATAGTATCTCAATGTTTTCTCTACCTGCATAAAACTACCTGAGCAGCTTTTCATTATCAGGTACTCAAATGATTACTTTTAGTGGAGTTTAAGGAAACTAGAAAATGCCAACAACAAATTACTGGAGCCAAAAGGCAAATATATTAGATTTAAAACAGTAAGAAATTGAAAAAATCAATATTGAATAAAATATTCAATAATTATTAGTTAGTAGAGCACCTAATACAAACAATTTGGGGACTGTACATTTTAGAAAAGTAATTCATAATGAATTATTTATGCTTTGTTTTTATGACAAAAGTAATTGCATTGTCAAGCAGTTTCAAGGTCTTCAAATCACCACATTAAACATCAAATGTTTTCAAGGATTTCCAGGACCCATACAAACCTTGTTAATGAGCAAATTCTCATCAATTAGTTTTTGCAATTCAACCAGTCAATTGGTTATTTATTTCCCTGTCTGCAGTAAACTCAGGGCTGCTACATCAAAATCATGTCAATCATTATCTTAAAGTTTTGCTCCACATGCAGGTAAAATGTCTGTTGATGAATTACAGTAGTTGTTGTTATGGGACAGTTTAACTGGGTCAGTTAAGTTAAAAGTTTTAACACGTAAATCTTTACTGTCCATGCACCGTCCAACATCGTCCTTAACCTCGTTTTAGGATCTAGATCATGACGCAGTTTCGGTGTTTTCCATGACAAAAGTCTGTCAGATTACAGAATCTGTAACCTGTGTTTAAATATTTACCTCAGTGTGGATCCAGAACTGGTACAGAAGGTTTAACTGTATGTGGACGGCGAAGATCGCAGGGGGTGCGACCAGAGCCAGGGGCATGTAGAAAATCTGAGGAGAGGAGGGAAATTAATACAGTGCACATCTGACAAATCTCCTGTGATATATTCACACCAGCTTAGTAGCATCACTGAATTCCTACACGAATACATCACTACTACTGGTGGATGCATACTGGGAGAAAACACAAAGTTTCTATCTTTCTATCTATCCGTATTGTATCAATGAAAGAACTACAAAAAGAAGTCAAAATATATCCTCTGCAGACAGGATATAGTTGTGCTCACATTGGTCTGCGCCTCACTGTGTGAATTCTCAAAATAGGAAATTATTAGAGCACCTTATTTCTTGAGTACATACTAGGGATTGATATTTTTCCCAAAAATGAGACTTTTTTAATCCCAGGAAAAGGAGCCAAATTTCCTGGGAATGCCGGGAAATAAACTTTATTTTTAAAGACATAACTTCAGCTAAGCTCTGGTCATTTCAAGCAACATTAAATGCAACGAGAAGAATTACGCATGTATGTTTTCCTAACCTGACTTTTTTTTTTGTATTATTTTGATTATTATTAAGACAAAAGAACACAATTTATGTCCATCAACATTAGAATTAATATGAGCTTCACATCCCGCTTGAACTTCGTTTTATCTGCTGCTTGACTGCGACTGACAGAATTATGAAATGCCAAGTTTACTGTCTGTGATTTGTCTTCTGAGAATAACAACCTCATGAAAGTGATATTTTACAAATCTTCATTCTATAAACTAAAGAAATTCATTAAAGCAAGTTACCTGGTGTTTTCTAAGCCATTGTATTAAACTAAGTAGGAGGAGTGCGAGCTACAACAGATGAATTCAGTGAGCTGACCGTATTAACTATGGTATCGGTATGGTATCACCAGCCTGCAGCAGAATGAATCTGATGGGCCAAAAGGTGTTACCGTACTACCTACAATAAGAGGTGCAATGCCACAAGGTCAGACTCGGTGCATGCATGTGCTTTTGAATCATCATGCTTTGTGTTAATTAATAGGCTGTGTTGTGTCTTACCTGCGCCCAACACACACACAGATATCTACTGCATGTTTTGTCAGCCTGCATTTTTCTGAATATATTTTAATATGATCTGTGTTTCTGAAAGATAAATAAATAAAACATTCTTGATTAGATTTCCCGGGAATCCCGTTTCCTGGAACTAGACCCTCGTGTCTGCGTTTATGTATATATGTTTTTATTTTGTTTTATGCTTTTACGCTAATCTGAATTTAACTAATTATCTATATATATGTGTGTATTATGAAGGAACTACAACTCTATATATGTTTTATAATGATAATAAATAACCTTTAATGCTTTCTCTGTCAATATAGGATACACAGGAATTTATAGCTTCAATTGACTACATTTACCATCAGCATTGACTGGACATCCTCATAAAAACAGGATGTCATGACAATAAGAATGAATAATCTTACCCATGATGTGAACTGCTGGGTGAGGGACTGTCTGAGGGCCGTGGTGAGGTTATAGTACTCTGAACTGTGGTGAACCTGGTGAGCAGCCCAAAGGATGGACACCTCTGGAGGACATTACACAGACACACACGGACACACACAGAGACACATATATCGAACATGAAGCAGGAGTCAGAGTCCAGATCTCTTATGAGGTTATCACTTCATTCACCTGCTCATTAATGTGTTACAGGGCTTACATGCCACTTCTTTCCTAAGATTCATGTACGGGCCTTGAACCCTCACACACATTCAGCTGCCTTTATAAGCGATTTATCTAAAAAAAATCAACTCTGCTGCATCCCCCAGATGAGTAACTAGACACTGTCATCCCCAGGAGGAGTCATTTCAGTCCAGTTCCTGGCCAGCCGTGATGAAAAGCTGAGGCCTGAGTGTAGCTGGCCATTGGGGGGGCTGTTTCAGGCTGTTATGACGGTGGGGGTATTTGGCTGCAGCTGGTTAGCTTCCAACCTGATGTCCCAGTGCTCCAGTTTACATTCCTCTGCTGTGTTGTGATACTTGCTACATTAATATCTGTGTTACACTTCATTTTTACATCCAAAGGGAACATGCTTGTTAAGTTTCACTGGATCTCCGGGCCGTTTTCCGGACCACCCCGTCTGGTCTGTGCTTTTTGGCACCTCCCGTCCACTCAGGCTTCTGCAGCCGTACAACAGAGAACAGTAACCTTCAAATATTGAGGAACCACAAAGCCCCATGTAGACTATGTATAGTCATGTATTTGTTATAATAAAAGCAGCCCAAGTTATTAAATGAGGTTTAAGTTTTTT
>JAJHUR010087739.1:0-14308 GCA_027495735.1 Lutjanus campechanus | reverse complement strand
AAACCTTCTTTGTGGCCGGTGCCGTCAGATCGCCGCCCACCATGTGCCATGATCTGTCCGAGGTTTCTGCCTGTTAAAAGGAAGTTTTTCCTCGCCACTGTCGCCAAAGTGCTTGCCTGTGTGGGAATTGTTTCAATTGTCGGATGTAAATATGATCATAGAGTGTGGTCTAGACCTACTCTATATGTAAAGTGTCTTGAGACAACTTTGTTGTGAATTGGCGCTATATAAATAAAATTTGATTTGATTTGATTTGATTTTGATACAGCCCTAAATCTTAATTTGTCCAATAAATTGTTTTGCACTGTGTATACCTGAAGAACTAATTATATTCCCATCAGCTGTACTTTGTGTTTAGTGCTAATTAGCAAATGTTAGCATGCTAACATGCTAAACTAAGATTGCGAACATGGTAAGCGTTATGCCTGCTAAACATCAGGGTGCAAGCATTGTCACTGCGTGTATGTTAGCATGTTGGCATTAGCATTTACCTCAAAGCTACAGCCTCACAGTATTGTAGACTCACGCTGTGTCTAGACAGTAGGCATAGTGAAAGCAGCATGTTAGCAGAGCAGCAGCTTTAGTCCATTGTCCCATTCAATGCATTCACTCAGAATCGAGTGCAGGTCACTCACATTTTGTCACCTCACTTGTGCATCACACTGTTTCCATAATTACACATGTGAAATGGAAGAAAACAGACTTAAAGCATGATATTATGTTTCATGTTTCTGTGCGTATAAGTTCAGCAAAACACTGCAGTGATTAAAATAGTAGAATTTCTGTTCCATCAGATCCGCGGGAGATGGACTGAGAGATGTGGCCTCCTGTGTTGACACATTTGAAGGTAATAGTTATAAACTGAGCACATATTTCCCACTCCGTGAAATAAATTCAGTATACGCTTCTGTGTAGTAATCTTCTTTATCCAGTCTTTACGCAACTACTCCATGTATTCAGTGCTTCCACAGTTGTTCCTGTCAGCAGGGGTGTAACTATTTAATCCAATTTTGATTCAATTTAAATTAAATGCATCATAAAATCTCATACTCTGCCTGTGATTTAAATTGATTCAGTTTTTACCAAGAGCTCTAAAGCTGTAAAATGGAAACAACAATGAAGATGTTTGATTCAAACATAATTAAACACATCCAGCCTCACACAAAGGTGCAAAATGAGGAAAACCGAACCTCAGCGTCAGTCGACAGCAACGCAGTACATACGGAGGGAAGATGGGTGCAGACAGGAACATGTCAGAGCAGGTGGATAGCAGTCTGGATTGGATTTTAGAAATGAAAAGACATGTGATGTTTCCGCCGTCATACTTTTAGCTGTTTTAAAATCAGAAGCAGAGACCATGATGACAGCACAGCGAGCGGTGCGTTCAACCAATCACGAAGGATTCATGTTGATGTCCAGGCGAAGGAGAGAACTGTCAATCATTTGATCATCCAGTTGACTTAAAAAAGCTTTTTTCCCTAAGCAAATATAATTTAAACATTTCCTGACAACAACAAAAAACCTTAGCAGACATTTTAACTAACATTTTAACATTTAAACATGTTCTAACTTAATAACATTCTGAGTGGCTATGTTACATTTAGGTCCTTCATTAATGTAATTAGTTGAAACTGAGCTGTCCCTGCAGACATTTCCATGGTAAGTGGAAATCAGACAAATCTATAAGACAAAAAATTAGACAAGAAATTGTGACTAGGCTTTACAAGCGTTGTCTTTGGCAAAAATATATTCAAGTTGTCAGTCTTTTATAATAAAAAAAAACTACAACAACAGCTGTGTTTTGGCCCAAATCTGCTTTTATATTCCTCACACTGAGGAATATAAACACATACACAAAACTAAAAGGGCACTCAGAGAGTGCGGACCTCTGCTTAGGCCAAATGCCCGATCTCACAAAGTAAACAAAAGTGAAAAATAATTTGTGTATTCACCCAGCGATTCAGATCCACTCCAATATTTAATGGGTTCTTAGACCTGGGCAATAAAACGACAGCGATACCTATCAGCAATAGACACATCATCAATAGCAATAAGAAAGTAGTTCAATAGTTTCACTTCAATGCATTAAATGCAACCTATCATGAAAGCACAAAACAACTACACCTCGGCTCATAAATAGCCTGTCTTGTCCATTGATAATGGAACGAGCTACGAATGATTTCAGACACCACATGTGTGCTCCCGCCCTGGCTCTTACACAGTGCTGTTGTGGTGTTCAGTTGCCCCATCGACGCGGGTTAAACAGCACAGTGTTACATGTTAGACAACAACCAGCATGAGTGACACATGAGACAACAGAGGGCAAAATGTCTGCAGGTAATGAAGGACCGGTTAGCTTGCTGATACAGCAGTTTTTTTTTTGTTTTTAAAGTCGGACAACAACTGTTGGCGGTCGAGGGGCTCGGACATTTGGAGGGAGGTTGCATTAGAATTGCTGCTCCTTTGCTCACTGTGACAATCAGACCACCGTTGTGTGCAAACTGCAGGAATAGCTAATTAAAAAAACTTATTTCATCACCTCAGCAGCTTCCACCCTTTGGAGTGCACAACATGTCGTCAGTCACAAGCTGCATGATCAATAATTATTGATACCTATATTGTGAATCGACTTTTCAGCTATATTGCCCGAGCCTAAGCTCTTCTTTGATCCGTGCTACACCCTTCCACCAAGTTTCATGAAAATCAGGCCAGTAGTTTCTGTGTAATCCAGCCCCAACAAGTCCAAGATGGTGATCATGGTAGACAGACGCCAACACTGACTTTTGGTAAACTAGAGAATGCAAAATGTGGTCTCAGAGGTCAAAGTCGGACACTTTGCACAACCCGACCATCCGCCCAGACCTCCTTCTTAAGAGGTTTTACAATGCCGTAACAACATTAACAGACAAGAAATTACACACATGACCACAAGACCACAAGCTGAGGAGACTGGCGGCACACACGGCAGTACACTACATCTTTGGATGTATCATATTCTAGCCACGTAAAACTCCTGCTCCTATTTACTCCTGCATTTTTGTTGCCATGTCGTTTTTTCAAAGTCTGCCTTTTGTGTTTCTGGTAGACTTAAATCTAACTAAACTAAAAGGTGCAAAGGATTAATTAGGATGTTTGTGGAACTATAACATGTTGGCAAAGGCTTGCAGTATGAGGATAAAACTTCAAGGCCATTTTTGTGGCTGAAACTTTTTGTTGCTATCGGGCCATGGTTAATGTCAAACTCTGCGTTATTCACATCTCATAATACCTAAATACATTTTCATTTGAAGTAGTGTTTCTCTGCTTTTTTTTAATAGCCAAGGACAACAAAATGCAAAAATGATCACCTACGGGTTATCTTACTTTGACGGACTTGTATTTTTCTATTTTCTGTATGTTAAATATGAGTTCAGCATGAAAAAGACAAGAGCACTAAGGTTCAAAGCCCCTACAGATGCAGGTAAGCATCAAACTGTCAATGTGAGGTTTTAGAAAGCCAGAGTGGTTTATTATTAATCATGTCTCCTGCTAACCATTGTTTGTGCCAGCATTCAGTTCATCTTTAAATCTTTACATGTTTATGTCAAAATTAAATTTCTGTTTTCAGTGTTTTAGGGTGAAAAGGTGTCTGGTGCTCCACTAGAACCATCACAGGACTTGAAAAACTCCTCCATGTAACCCAGATTACTGTTGACAGGGAATGAATTACAGTCGCCATAGAGCTCAGGGTGAGTGTGTGTGCGCGCGCGAGTGTGTGTTTCACCGCCGAATGGGAATCCTTCAGATCAACAAATAAACAAAGCAGTCAGGGCAGGCCAGCGTTCCTCCTGTCAGCAGCATCTGCCAGCAGCAGGGAGGACGCTTCGGTTTTTCCTGCCTCGTCTAATCCTGCATCCATGAAAAAAAAACACACACACACACCAAAAAACTCCTTCTAGACATCCTCCATCTGTTTCTTTTTTTTTTCTGTGTCTGTCAGACTCTTTCAGCCTGTGTCCTCTGCTGTCACGTCCAATTCCTCCCTCTCTATCAAACATCTCTCTCCCCACTTCACCTCTCCACCCATCCCTCCATCTTTGTCTCTCCTGCGGATGACTTATTTAAACCCAAAAATGATTTCACAAGTGGCAGCATCCCTTGTATATGAAATGGACCTCAGCGTGTCTCAGGAGTCCAACCTGTCAAACTGCAGTATTTATATGTCTTATTTAAAAAAAAGATTATGACTCACTGCTCTAACACCTGATTAATTGTGGCATCATGGGTATTTTCCCAAATGAAATGAGCAAACAAAGCCATGAAAAATTTACAGAAGGGGCTCACTCTTACTCCATCTCACCTTTGTTGCTGCACATGTAAATAGTTGCTTTCTCCTTTAATCTCCAGCAAAAACAAGGAGGACTGGATTAAATGGTTCCGAAAGGAGGAGGAGGATGGAGATGGAGGACACACTGCTGCTGCCTCCCTCCTCCTCCTCCTCCTCCTCCTCCTCTCTTCATATCCCCTCCAAAAGACACAAAAAAAATCTCCTCTCTGTACATCAGCATGGTAAATATCAGCAGACAGACAGTGAGACAGGGAACAATGACACCAGCTGGGCAACAACAATAGGAAATAAATATCATGTGGCAGGCAGGCAGGCGGTCATCCCTCCTTCCATCCAGCCATCCAACCATCCATTTAAACATTCCTGCTGTGTGTCTGCTGCTGTACAGGCTTCTTTGTGGCCTTCACACCTGCATCTGGCTGACTGTGTGTGCTCTGAATATCAAAAATATTTCATTTCTCCTCTTTTCTTTTCATGTTTCCGACCCTTAAAATGAAAGAATCCCGCCTAGGGGCATTAAACAGAAAGATGGAGCAGCCGCAGGTGTGAGGTGATAGCTGCCGTGTTTGTTTTTATGTTTTATTATTGGCCTCCAGACAATAAAAGCTGCTTACCTTCTCGGCTCCTCTGTGTTTCTTGGCCGCCGGCGTGTCGTCATGCTGCCGCCTGACAACCCCACAATCCAGCGCGCTTTTACCGGCGCCACCGCCGCCGTTACTCCCGCAATTATTGTTATTGTTTACGTTACTGGTGCCGCTATTATCTCCCATGATCCTGGAGTTCGGCGCGGCGCAGTGGCAGTGTCCGGGGCCGTCACGGCACAGATGATGCTCGGGCAGGGCGGACGACGGGAGGAAGACGGAGGGAGGAGGAGACGAGCCATCGCCGAGCTTCTCCTTCCTGGTGCGGGCTGGAGGAGCAGGAGGAGCGGCGGCGTCCCTGTCCCTCTCACGGTCCCTCTCCCTCTTCCAGCCCCGGATCACGTTTTTCCCCTTCCTCTCCTCCTTGCCTTTGGCGCAGCTCGCAGGAGAGGCCACCTCGGAGACGCCGTTGTTGTTATTATTAGTGTCGCTGCTGCAGCCGTCCGCTGAAATCATCTCCACTCCGTCTCCACCGACG
Organism: Lutjanus campechanus; assembly: GCA_027495735.1. Classification (NCBI taxonomy): domain Eukaryota; kingdom Metazoa; phylum Chordata; class Actinopteri; order Lutjaniformes; family Lutjanidae; genus Lutjanus; species Lutjanus campechanus. The sequence goes on along the minus strand of JAJHUR010087739.1, from coordinate 8,862 downwards.
CTGCGTCCTTGAGCCTCCCGACGCTGCTGCTGCTGCTGGCTGCGTTTCAGCGCGGATCTCCTCGGCTCCGACCCGCCGCCACCGCCGACAGGTCCCCGGGTCTGGAGCGAGGGCAGGGCCGCGTGTCTGTCGGCGCTGGAGGAGGAGGAGGAGGAGGAGGTGATGGAGATGGAGGAGGAGGAGGAGGAGGAAGAGGTGATGGTGGTGGAGGAGGCGGTGTGGTTGGGTGACAGCTCCCCGCAGTCCGTCAGCAGCCCTCCATTCTCCCCAGCAGCAGCTCTCAGGAAACGGTTCATCTCCTCCTTTCCTTGTGTCCTTTGTCGATCTTCACAATAATCAGCATTCAAGTCATTGTCAGCCCGCCGCAGTGAGGCACACAGCACCGTGCTGGAGGTGCACACAGGCAGGTCTGATCAGGCCTGCTCCATCACAAACTACAACACAGGCTGAATGACAGACAGCTGAGAATTTCTGACACAGACAGAGGTGCGGGGTAGGTTTTACGCGCGGTCCCATTTGTAATAAAAAATAAATAGGCTAAATAAATAAATGAACATCACCCCCTACATTTAAAATATGCCAGTGACATACTAAAAGGAAAGTTAAAAAAACAAAAAAAAAAACAAATCACATCTTAGACACTGCAAAATGTGCAAAATTCTGTTTTTTAAATAAGAAATTATGGCGATAAATTGGTCCAGGTTATTTTTTTTCTGTATTATAACATTCTACAGAGTTAATACAGTATTTTATTTTACATTTCTTCCACAATGACATATCTCATAATCCACAAATTTCATTCACCGGTTGGCCACAAGGGGGCGCTGCAGCGTGTCCTTCATTGTTTAAACATCAACTCAGGTGTAGCTGATTGGATGTCCACGAAATTAAACGGCCTGATGCATCTCATCAGCTGCTCCTCTGGATCTTTAAAATTGCACTAATTGGTCACATGGGGCGCTGTCTCCTCCTTTTTATTGTGTGCAATATACATATATCTTCATCGATATATTTATGTAAATATATATGAATAACTGGCTGAAATGTGTTCAACAGTAATCCACACACCCTACATAGTCCTGCCTCCTCTCATTGAACCACAATGCTGTCTTCTTCTCATCACTCATCTCATTTTCTATGTTATAGCCTCATTGTATCTTTCTTGAAATAAAAATCTGAAATTTCATATCCTTAATGTTGAGATAACTATTTCCTAGTGATACTGAAGATTTTTTTTGAATATCTGAATGTAGGATGCCTGTTGTGAAACCCTCCTGTGTTGTGATTGGCTATTGTAACAACACCCCTGTGCTTTGATTGCCCGTTGTAAAATCACCCTGTCTTGTGATTGGCTTTTGTAAACCCCTCTGTGTGGTGATTGGCTGTTGAAAGAAAACAATGCTGTGATTGGCTGTTGTAAAAAAAATCCCCCTGTGTTGTGATTGGCTGTTGTAAGACTCCTTTGTGCTGTGATTGGCTGTTGTAAAATCCCCCTGTGTGTAGTTCAAAGTACTTCACGGGATAATAAAACAAAAAACTGAGAACCAGGAAAAAGGCAAATACACATGCACACCTTACTTACATTAGATTTATACCAAGAACAACAATGCACAAACCTTAAATGGATAAAGGATGAATGAGTTGGTCAGACTACACTAACATATTCAACTAAACAACCCCTCCGCCCCTGCACTCTGTCTGCTATGAGGGATGGACGCAGGGGGGAGGGTGGCAAGTTACTAAGAGGGATGCATTTAGGTCATTTCGCTAACAACAGGAGTGGCATCCACCTTTAAATCGCCTACTGGACAAGTGGAATAAATATAGATAAATGACAATTTAGTAATGCAATAAATACACCAGGAGACCACAGAGTGTATTAAGACGTATGTTGACAGAATGTGAAACTTAATCAATCATCCAGGAGGCAGTAGGGTGATTAAAAAGACATTAGACTGAATATAGTAAAGTATTTAATTGTGTGTGGTTCTAACCAGTTTTACTGCAGCTGTCGAGTCAGTCACTCTATTTGTGAAGAAATGTTTCCTGAAAGAACTGGATGCAAGAATTTATTGGATGTTATTGGTTTTAAAGACGCTCTTGACAGGATGGAAATAATGTCCAATGTGTATTTGTGAAGGCAGAGACTGATACGTCAACATTTTTAATCTGAGAGCCAGTATCTGTGCCAATATTCAGAAATCTTTTTGCACGGACCTTGTTTATTCCCAGTTATCCCAAAAGACACATCTGACACACCTGTCAGTGGCTTTCATTAGAGTGTATCTGTTATTGCATTAATGTTAAATTACATTACAGACAGGTGAAATAGATTTAGGTGTGTTTCACTAGAAAAAATATCATAGTAGTAGTAGTAGAGCCATCTTAAACATTTTCAAGTATAACTCAAGATAATTACATTAGTACATCACAAACAGCATCACACTATAGGGCATGCTATAGGGAATCATCAGAAATAAAAACATGTCCTGGGCCTATTTCTGTATGGGACACGTGATGAGTATGCCTTGCCAAATTTTGAAAGGCTCCTTTAAAATGTAGAGAAATGTTTTGCAGTGAAAGTACAAAACACAGTCAGCTTATTTTTTGTTGACCAGAGTCACAGATAAGAGATTTAGGGCAGGAGGATGAGGAGGGTTCAGTGAAATATCTACAGTACGTGACTGCTGCATACTGTACTGCCATCAAACCAAACAAACAGAGTCACTGTACATCCAGTCACACACAGTGAGATCATGTTTATTTTGCATGGGCCGAGGAGGTGTGTCATATTTTTTACCACAACATGGCAAAAAAGCAAAATACAGACAAATGCGAACGAAATGATCCGAATGTGATGTGGACTGTTGACCTGCCTGGAAAAACACAGCAAGGTAGAAAGTGGGTTTATTCCATTCCCAGTGTTTCACATGTCCCAGTAAATTAGGTAAGTTAGACACACACTATATTAGCTCAGAAAGGCTGTCTCAAAGTGTCAGCCAGTGATTCCATCTCTGCCATGGAGAACTACATCGCAGACGACCCGTTTCGATTCAAAAGGAGGAACACACGGTCCAAACACTGCTGTGCTCTGTCCTACACAACTGGTCGTCATTGCCATTGGTAAGAAAACCTTTTGTTAAAATACTAATCTGCAATTTCCTTATTCTTTCAAGGGACAGTTCACCCCAAAATCAAAAATACATATTTTCCGCCTGGCCTGTAGTGCTGTTTATCCATCTAGATTTTTTTTTTTGGTGTGAGCTACAGAGTTTTAGAGGTATCAACCATAGAGATGTCTGCATTTTCTCCAGTATTATGGAACTAACTTTGCATGTGGTGATCAAAGCGTGAAAAAAATACATTTAAAAAATTCAAAAACAGTGTCTCTTTCCCAAAATCATGACCCAGTTACTCAAGACAATCCACAGACCTTGTTGTGAGCACTTAAATGTAGGAACAACTTTCCTTCTCATAAAAAAGTAGGTCCCATAGATTCCAAAGTATTTGCAGTAGATTCTACTGCAGAAAGATAATAGTGTCTTCATATCAAACATATCTCTAAAACTCTGCAACTCACACCAACAGAATCAGAAAAAGATGAAAGATGATGAAAGATGGAAAATTTGCATGACAAGCCAGAGGGAAAATATGTATTTTTTTTTTTTGTTTTTGTTTTTTTATTGTGGGGTAAACTGTCCCCTTTAAAGCTATCTTTTATGTTAAATGTTCTGCTCAACTAATCTGGGAACCACACAAATCTGCAGAGTTGATGTTTTCATTTCCTCTGTGAGACAAACATAATTCACATTTGTGAATTAGTCTGGTGATGCCAGGATAGTACTGCTGGTGTGGACTGTTTTCTTGAAACTTTAGTGTTTCTGTAGGTGAAACTGTCCCTTGTACATTCCCACTTCTTCTTCTTCTTCTGTCTACTTCAAGTATTTGTTTTCCTAGAAATTACATTTGTAGAAGTGAGTACATCTTTCTGACAACATCAGACTGAGATGAAATACTGGCTTCTCCAGCAACAACACTACAGCTATGTTCTCCTGTGAAATTTCCACTCTGGTGCCGAACGTCTCTTGTTATCGTTTCACATTTATTCATTTAAAGTGGAGCTAGAAATAATGCCAAATGTTTGCTGGGTGAGTTAGTGTGTGTTTATGAGTCATGAGAAATTATTATTAATCTTGTAGGAGGAGTAGATGTTTATAACAGTTAAATTGAGCAATATATTAATGGACCCTGGCAGGCAGTAAAGCAGTCAGTTACTGGACTCCAACTCCATAGTGTTCATTTTCGGAGCAGTGAGTGCCATTTAATTCTATTATACTGGAGAGTAGCCAGACACCTCTACAGCTGATAACTCCAAAACTCTGCAACTACAGATAATTTCACTACAGACCAGGGGAAAAATAGGTATCTTTGATTTTGGGGTGAACTGTCTCTTTAACCCATTAGCCTCATCTCTACAGAGGCCCAGGTGCAAATCGACACCAACCAAAGGTTAATTTACAATATTGTCTGAAATGAAAGGTGTATGCTGAGCAGATTTTTTTAAAAATGGTTAAAATAGAGTCTGAAACAAATATGCAGACATTTTATGTTTTAGCAGGAAATCCTGAACTGTAGTTCATACAGTTTGTGTTTGTGTTTCAAAGGGCATCTGGTCTGTGTTTACACACCTCAACATGCAGGAGTTTCAGTCTGCAGGAATGATTATTGTCACTACATTTTAATATGAATCAATCCAAGCATACAGTTCATAACTTTACTTTCAGAGCTTTCTGTTGTGGCATTCAGTGGTATTTATTGTATTTTAAAGAAACAGATTATATAAACATTAATAGAGCAATGAGGGATATTACAATAAGTACTAGGACAAAAAGTCAGGGTAAGCTATGAGAGTATAATGAACACAGAGAGAAATACAAATATAAAGAATCTCAATAAATTAATGTGCAATACTATAACACACATCTGATCATTGTAAACTATCAATTATTATTATTATTACTACTATTAACTATGAGAAAAATAGAAAAAAAGACAAATCGACAAATTTGAAAGTAGAACAAACAACTCCACACTGTTTGTATTTCAAAGTGCAAGTGTGTGTGTGTGTGTGTGTGTGTGTGTGTGTGTGTGTGTGTGTACACTGAGTAAAGGAGGCTTGTCAGTTTGTCAGTCAGTAAAGAACTTGACACAACGACACAACAAATATTTGAAAAAAGTCAGTCAGCTCACATTTCGCGCCCACACACACACACACACACACACACACACACACACACACAAACACACATGCAAAAGTAGGACAATAGCCGGATCACATATCCTCATTCAGCGTGAATTTACACAGAAACTACTGCAAACATCTGCAGGGAAAATTCAACATTTTCACATGCTTCAGAACAGTTCAGCTCCAGAGTGAATAATGGCACCACACATTATCTGTGGTCGCTCCGCAGAACAAATTCATCTTATTTTGATGGTCAGTACAGTAGTTGTGTGCAACAACAACCACCAGGAGGCATCTGCAAGCCTGCTGCAGCCCTTGTAGATGCCACTGTAATTCAATCCTCTCGAACAGGCATCATATAGTGTTATAGAAAGTGCAAGTACATTATCAGAAGCTGATGTAACATAGTACAGTCACAAGAAATGGGATGATACCTAAGGCTGGATTACCAACCTGGTGATGCAGGCAACTGCCTGGTGCCCCAGAGCCCCTGAAGACCTAAAACAACTGATTGAATGATCAGCTGATTGACTGATTGATTGAACACAATTTGATTAATTACAATTCTGCAACATGTAGAGTTTGTCAAAATATTTTAAGACTTTAATCATTTTAGTTCATATTGTGCACACGTGGAACATTTCATGATTAAAACAGTGCGGTGACACTATATTTGAAGGGGTGTGCACAAGACTGTCATCACCCTGTCATAAGCATGTCATAACACCTGTCGTTAACATGAAGGAGTCTTAATGAGTGTTTGTGACTGTTGTCATTAAGTGTCATTTGGTCATTTATGTCACTTTTAATGCACTTTTAAAGTTGACATTGTTTGTTATGGCAACTTTACATTAACTTTACATGATGTGCTGTTTTGTGTAGCATTACATTGTATTGTGTACCTTGTGTGTTCTTCTTTGTATAACTTCATGTTATGTTATTGTGCTGTTTTTGTCCTGACCTGCCAGGGACAACAGATGGGAATGAGCTTTAAGCCAAATCTGGTACGGTGCATCAAATGCTGACATTTATGTTTTAAACTTTACATGGTCCCTTTTAAATGAAATTCATGAATAAATAAATAAAGTAGGCAATCCCAAATCAGATGGACTGTTCTGACATCTAGTGGGCCACTGCAGTTTGATGCTATTGATAAGGGAGGTGTGACCTCTTTCCAATGTCTATAATCTCATGTTGTAAAAAGCTGATAGCACGGTAGCCCTAATATATATTGTAACAAATAAATTATACAAATTTATATCGACAAAAGGGAAACTGATCAGATTTCGTTCTGTTAGTGCAGCCATGACAGGTAAAAAAGGGAAAAAAGAAGAAAGTTTTGTTCCCATGTAAACTGAGCCAGAAAGAGTCACATGGGAAAACACCGTGTTCCCACTGACACCAAATATCTCAACTTTTTCTGCCTGCCAAGATTTTATGTGAACACAACAGAACAGACTAGAACAGAAAAAGACATGATTTTAAAGTGTAGCAACATAGAAGAGAGCAAAAATGAAACTTTACTCTCCAAACAAAGCTGGGTACAATGTCACTGATCAAAGGTTTGAATGCTCACACACACACACACACACACACACACACACACACACACACACACACAAAACACCCTGTCCTGCCATCTGATTGGCTGTGACATGTGAGACGAGGAGGCCCAGCAGACACTCCCACAGGCAGGTGAAGGAGCAGAGGATCAGGCTGCAGGATCGGTTCACCTCTCAGTTCTCACGGCAGCAGATAGACAGACGGACAGGTCAGGACAGGACAGGACAGCAGGACAGACTGGTTGTTCGGACAGTAAAAGTTGCGGAGCGTGATGACAGAACAGTGTGTGAGCCAGCAGACAACGCAGGAAGATGCCAGGAAATGTAACAGAGGAACTGCAAAGCATGAGGAGAGGGACTATCAGTGAGTTTGTGACTGCAAACTGGGTCAGACATACAATATGTACACTGTAAAGCAATATACTGGAGATGTTGGTATTACCTGTTGTAGCAGGGGCACTAATAGTATTTTTATGAGTAGTATATTGCAATGCAGGCATTAGTTGTAAAATTAGTTCAAGTAGCAGCTGTTGTGAAAGTACTGGTACCTCTAGTGAAACATTAAAGGTCCAGTGTTTACGGGTATTTACTGGCAGGATATAGCAGAAATGGAATATGATTCATAAGCATGTTTTCATATTGTTCATATCACCTGAAAATAAGAATTGATGTGTTTTTGTTACTTTAGAATGAGACATTTATATCTATAGAGGGAGAAGGTCCTCTTCCATGGTGTCCATGTTGCGCAACCGAGCATCTACAGTAGCCCAGAACAGACAAACCAAACACTGGCTCCATATAGGGCTTTTTGCATTTTTCACAAATTTCGTGGCCACTATAGGTTCTCTTGGATGGGAAGGGTGAGGCGAGGGGTATTTAGTTGACTGCGATCTACAACCTCACTGCTAGATGCCACTAAAACCTACACACTGGTCCTTTAATGGGTTTTTCTACCAATGATGAACACAATTGTTAGTTGCAACTAGACCCCAACTGATAAACTGGCCAAAGATAATGTTTCTCCTTATCTGTGTATACAGTCTGTTGACTGATAAGAAGACCTACAGAAATGTCAAAGATATGATTAAGGTCATTCTCCATTATAGTTTGTCCACCAGAGAGCAATGACCAGTTTATTTTGTGTCACAGTTCTTTAAAAATTCTTATTAGAGATGTTTGTCTTAAGTTTATGTTTATATCTATATTAGTATCAGCCTCAAAAATCCAGCGTGAGACAGACTCTAGTCAGGTCCCTACTGTATGTCTCTATACAGTTTCTCAACATGTTGGGTCATTTGATATTAATAACAAAAACATGTTGACCTTTGTGCAAAATACATTGCTGTTCAGCAAAATGATTTAAACCTGGATTTAACCACAATTATTCTAACTGGATGTACAGCACATGTTTATTCCACTGAGTTTACATCAGGGGTGTTAAACTGATTGTAGTTCATGGGCCTATCAGTACACAACCAAATTCAATCTTAAGTGGGCTGTACCAGTAAAACAACTGCATAATAACCTATACATAACAACACCTCCAAAGTCTTCCCTTTTTTAGTGTGAAGAAGTACATGTACATTCTGAAAATGTTCCCTTTACAAAACAGGTGATGAGCAGCCTGAGTGGTCTTAAGAAAAATAAACACAATTTCCAAGAAGTCTCAGTTCAAGGAGTTTTTTAATTGGTTAAACAGTCTCAATTTAATACTGGTGCCTCTGTATGACCTACATAAGCTCTTGAGACCATCAGTGTGAAGACTGGCTTATTTCTATAAAGTTATTCTTAATGGCTGCCACTGGGTCAGATTCTCTGTGAAACCAGATGGAACAAGCCTGTGTTTACATTTTCCCAGCCAAAGTTACAGTGAGTAGTACGTTAGCCAGTTAAATAGAGGCAGGAGATTCTTTATTTAGATCATTTTTATTTTGGATAATGTATTTTGTGGGTATTATGGTGGAAACATTACAGCATTTGTTCTTAATCTGCTCTATCTCTATGAAGCTGCTCCTGCTGAAATATGAAATATTTTGTACAATGTTGCTGTGTTGT
>JAJHUR010087737.1:0-22200 GCA_027495735.1 Lutjanus campechanus | reverse complement strand
CGTGTGACCCAAGACAAGTGTCGATGTGGTATAAAAATCTTGATTGATCACGCAGAGCTGCAACGATTAATCAATTATTTATTGATTATTAAAGGAATTGCCAACTGCTTTGATAATCGATTAATCAGTCATAGATCATCAAGTCATTTTTTTAACTAAATAAAGTCCAAATTCTTTGATTTCAGCTTCTTATTTTCTGGCTTCTTTTCTCCTCTTTGACAGAAAACTGAGTATCTTTTAGTCATGGACAAAACAGGACATTTGAGGATGTAATTTTGAACTTTGATCAACACTTTTCATCATTTTTTTTGACTTTTTATAGACCAAATAACTAATCGATTCATCAAGAAAGTAATCAAGAAATTAATTGACTATGAAATTAATGGTTAGTTGCAGCCCTGCTGGTTTATCAGTCAAGTGTCACTCGTCTCCTCTATGAAACGTCTGTCACTGAATTATTATAAACTATGATGATCTGATCAGACTCGTCCTCGGTGTGTGTTGGGGATCAAGTTTGCCGTCTGCTGTAGTGCACAACGTTCAAAAACTGTTATTAACTTATCCTGGCTGCCTAATACAAAACACATGAATTCTGCACACCATTTAGTCATTATACAGACTGAACTGGAAAAAAGTAAGGATTTTTTACCCCTGAGGACAATAATTTATTACAGAAATAAATTATTATTAATAATACTATTAAACTAATAAGCATATGAATAGATCAACTATTGCTTTCAGTGTGTTTGGGCCTAAAAGCTTACATCTACAGATAACCACTCTATGATGTAATGGTCCCACCCAGCACCTTCTCAGGTGGTTCTATCTAGAACCTTTCCGCCTTCTAAGGGTGCAAACAAGAACAAGATTCTACCAACCCATCCGGGGGTTGTACCAAGAGTCTTTTTAAATCCCAGGGGTTTCTCTAGTTTTCTGAGGGTTCTACGAAGAACTTGTATGCTATATTCTACAGATGAGGCAAGGTTCTGGATGGAACCTCAGGATTGTAGGGCCTGCCCTTCAGGAAGAACCTTTTTGGAACCCTTCTGTCTAAGAGTGTACTTAGAGACATAGTAATGGCTCAGTGCGAGAACAGAGATAGGCCGGGATGCTAGGTCCAATGTTCAGATTAGAAGCACTAGACTTGGGGGGTGTTTGTGTATTTTAATTTTAATCAGGTCTAACAAATGCTCAACGGGGTTGCTGGCTGCCTGTTGATTCGTCAGCTGTAATTTTCATTTTCATCCTCCATGGCTAGTCCAACCATTTAATTCTCATTGTTATGTCCCAGAGGAACTGATTTGCTACTGATTACAGGGGTTCTCATTAGAACAAAAGACAAACCACCACAGTAATGATGTGGGAGCTCTCACCCACACCCTGCACCTCCACATCTAACCAATTATTTCCATGTTGAGACAGTTTTTTTTTCCCCCTTTCTCTCCGTCCTTTCCTTTCTATCATTCTTTCACTTCTGCTGCAGCGGCCTGCACCATCTTCAGCCTACAGACTCACATATCAGCTGTGTAAGACTGAATCTTCTTCCTGGGATCTAAATCACAACACATCTCAGCCCGGGATGATAAAGAGATACGAGAAGCGCGGGAACATTGCAAGGCCGTGCGCCAGAAAACAGCCCAAAGATGCCAATTTAGATGTAATTTTGTCTTGTTTTGAAGTCCAGCTTGTCTAATAGCAGCAGAGAGAGGAGGTGTAGCAGACAGCGGTTATTGCCTTCAGTGCCTTATCATTCAGCAGCACCTAACAGCTGAATGCGGTGGAGCCGGGGATTGTAGGGACTGTTAGGTAACAGCAGGTGATTCTTCATCAGGCCACACTGTCTGCTCGGCGCTTTGCACGCAGGCAGACAGGCGGACTGCCTCTGAATCCAAACCTGCAGTCATCCGCCAGAATCCTAATGTGCATGCATCTGCAGCACAGAGGCAGAAGTGAAACTAGAGCTGCCTCCTGCAGCACCACTCGGCCGCAGTCAGTCCTCATATAATCGTGATAAGGTACGCTGCATGTTTAATTCATAAACACAAAGTTTTCATCCCACAAAGAGACCAAAAATACTTACCAAAATCATTTCAAACATACTGTTAATTAACTGCGAGCTGAAGTGTGTGCCCGACCCCAGAGGCTTGGCTGGCTCCGGCATGCAATCTTTTTTAAAAATTTTTTCGCATTTTCCACAGCAATCCTCTGTCCCTGGTGTGCCGTACTGAGGTTTGAAAGCACTAATAGGCAGGCTCAATCAGGAGGAAAATTAAGTGTGCACAACAATGCCAAATGGAGTGTTTCGCTCCTGTAATGACTATATAAGTCAAGAGGAAATGACGAGGCATGCAGCTAATGGACAGTGTGATAGTCGCAATGCATTTCAATATTCTAGTCACCCCGAATTTGATTTTCTTTCATTGCATTTTTCTAAATTTGCAGGGGTGAGATTGCTTGTTCAGGCATGTGCACGTCTGGGGAATGAATCCTTTATTTGATCACTGGATGCATTTATCAGCGTTCTTGTCAGAATATATTGAAACCAACAGGCTTCAGTTTGAACACATGCCACATAAGTGAAGTTTAAAGGCTTCTTGGGCGCAGCTGCCCCCTTATCAGTCGGAGGCTCCCCGGTTGACTGAGATTCTCCCAGTCTCTAAAACGGATAGAAGCTTACAAAATGCACAGGGATAACATTTCAATAAATTACAAATATGGGGAATCATAAATCATTTTTATATTAGCCGTCGCACCTCTTTAAAAAGAATTCTTCTTGACAACTCGTGCTAGTGGTTTAACTCATGAGAGAGAGTGGGGTGAGTGGTAGATAAATAGGTTTTCAGCTCTTGTTTTTTAGCCATGTCATTGTACGCAGAGCAATGCAACAACATGGCAGGCGCCTTTACAGCCGAGTCTAAAAATCACCACAAACAACAAAACTAACTGCGATGGAAGGGGAGACGGGTGATAAAAATGGAGCACAGGTGACGCACCGTCAGCCGCTTCAGCCCAGTGCACCGCAGGGCACAGAGGGACGGTGATGTTGCTTCTGCTAGTTTTTGCCACTGACAAGTTCAGAATGTTATTCTAAGTGCGTGAAACATTACGGAACAGATCGCTAAAGTGAGAGACCTTTTCTTTTTATTTTAAAGAGTAAGATATGTTTTGTTCAGTGTAATTTTAACATCATCAATGACAGTTTCATTCAAACTTGAAAAACAAACATTCAAACTCACCAGCACCATCTTGGTTCATCTTTCAACTGTTCCAGCAGGTCAAATAAACCCGTAATTAATGGCTTGAAGAAGCGTGGAGTGTGCAGGACAGTATAGGGGGACGCACCCTTTTACCTTTGCTGACCGTTTTAAAACCTGATGTTTTCACATGACAGATGATGATGAAGGCATGTAGGCTGATACAGGAATTTAGAATGGTGCACTGAACTGAAAAAAAAAAAACCAAACAAAAAGAACGAATCATTGAATAGTCACGCTGAACAGCCAAGTCTGGTTCGACTGAAAAAAATTCTACTCGTGAGGTAGAACGAAGAAAGAAAAAGGTTATTAGTCTGAAAGTCTGGTGGTGACGTTGTTAGCCAGACCCTACATTAAGTGTTTACACACTGAGATGGAGCAGCAGTAATTTTGTCATATTCAAACAGATTTTGCGTGCAGACTTGTTTCACCTGTCTCTTAAGAAGTATTGACAGTCATTCATTATTCATCACCCAAATTGGCAGCTCGACTGTCTGTCGGGGACGATGAATGGAAAGAAAAGGGAACGCACAGCCATGTGTAGGAGACTGTGTAAGATTAGAAGAGAGAAACTGACATGGCCATCTGAGGAGCTTTCCTGACAGAAGTCGCGAGGTTTAATTTATCCCATGTGGTGTCTCCAAAGTAAGAGTCTTTATTTTTATCCAGCCCTTCATCTTGTCTCACCGAATCATAATTGCTCCTCCTTTTCTCTAAGCAGTCAGTGTGTGAGCTACGACCCAAACACGCCGCCCGAGGCGGGAGATGCCATCTCAAATTGGATTTGGAAAAACCCAAAGAGAATATATTGTTCAGGTGGTGACGAATACAGAAGGAGCTTTCCGTTATATACTGCGGGGGCTTTTTAGCTCTAGAGTTCACTTAAGGATAGAGATACGTTAAAAGCCCTCTCTCTCTCTGTCTCTCTCTCTGCGTACCCCTCCTCACTCTCTCTTCTCTTCTTCCATTGGGAGACTGACTCTGCAGATTTTCAATTAGCCAGGGCAAAGTTGTCCTCATTAATTACACTACATTAAGATGATGCAGGAGGATTTTAACAGGGAAATTATGCACGAGAATTATGCAAGGGTCCCCGGAGTGGACCTTTTTCCTGTTGCTTGGCTGAACGTCCCTCATGTTGCACTTAGCAAAAGCTTTCACTAAATATGGGAAGTGTGAGCATGCCTAAACTGGGTTTTACAGCTGTCTGCTTCTTAATGTCAATCCATAAAAAATCACTTAAGACTTAGCAGCTCCCTGCCAGGCCAGTTCATAACACGGTGACCGTGTTTAAATTCACTGTGTAAGATTTTCTGTATTTTTCATTTTTTATTTTTTGTGGCTGTAGCGACTGTACGGGTTCATATACATGAGTGTGGTGTAGTAATCTGAATGGTTTGTGAGTGTTTGGCTTAGATTCTCCCTTTGAACGCAGCACCTTGTGGTTTTTTAATTGCAGGTTCAAGGTGAGCTGTGCACACTGCAGCTTTTTTCACTCCTGACCTGAATGTAGAGCAGCATTAGGTTTCCTTTTTTTCCCCTCTCTCTCCCGCTATTCATGACTCCCCACTGAGAGGAAGCTCTTTCGCCTCTGTAGACTCCCCAGTCTTTTTTAAAAAAAAGAAAAAAAGGAGGGGGGGGGGGGGTAAAGTCTTTCAACAGCCGTGCTTGCTCTATGCCTTGCTTACTTATGGGTTTTAATTAAAATTACAGCATGGATCAACAGCCAAGTACACTTTAATGAAGACGAAGACAGGACGGGGAAGTAAACAGGCCAGACAGCTCTTATCAAACGAATAACGACTCCCATAAAACAACTTCCGTGACTCCAAAATTATGGGCAGCTTCTCTGTGTGTGTCTCTCTTTTCTTTTTATGGCTCTCAGTTTATCATTAATATCACACAGAATCCCCGGTGGATTCCTTATTTCTGTGTTACAGAGTTAATTACCTTTGGATAAAAATTACAGTATCTCGTTAAAGAGCCCCACAAATAGTAAGAGATTTAAGTGGATGCCCAAACTAAAAATGTAAAATGTTTGACTGTTTATATTCTCTGCATAATGTCTGATTTGTTCTTGTAATTATTTTATGACAGCAGCTCAAATGAAGATGTAGACTTGGGATTTAAATCACCGGCTTTGGCTCCTTATATGTAAGCTGTGCTCTTGTGTGTACTGAGGTTGTCAAAAGCATCAATATTTCAGAAAAATATATTTTAAAAAGAATAATTAAAGACAAAATGGTTAAACGCGATAAAAACGAAAGCTGGGAGAAGTGCTTGAGATATCGGTTGTCAAGAAAGGAAATATCACACAAATTTTCCTTATTAAACAGAAGGATACAACTGATCACCTTCTGACTTCAGGTTTTTCTCTTTTATCTCTTAACTCTAAAAAACACACTTAATTTAAACTTCACAGACAGAAACAAAATAAAACTCACCAAAACCATGCTACTGAGTGCATCATGGAGTTGTGCCTGTCAACCATAAAATTAGCTAAATAAAATCGCCCTGTAAACCAGTCGCCCATAGCTGATATATTTGTCCAATCGCCCAACCTTATACAGTAACAGTTGCATGTATGGGTCAGTCAGTCTAGTCCCATTGGTTAATTTTAACTTTTTCAAGTGACACTTGGTCCTGGACATTGATTGACAGTACATATTCAGAAGAGCTGGCATTTTCTTCATCCATTGTTAAGAAACAAGACAACAAAACTCGCTAGCTAGTGTTAGCTAATGTGTTTAGGAGTATAGGAGGATAGTTTTGCCCCAACCTGAGCTCCGCCTGCAAAAAGTGTCATAATGTTTACCAACAGAAAAGAGGTCTATAAAAAGAAAAGATCTAAGTCTGGTCTAAATTTAGTCCTTACTTTCCTGCCTGAAATTTGTCCTGCAGCACAGTGACTTTTTCCATAGCTGTGCTGTGTCTGTCCTTTGTCCTTTATCTTTTTGCAATGGTAGCAAAAGAGGTATCCATATGTTTTTTTTTTACATTTCTATTGTGCCACAGTTTAAAATTCTGGTACCATGATAACCCTGGTGTGTACCGATCACTTTGCAAATGTGCTGCGTGTGCGTGATGTGTGAACCACCTGGAGGAAAGTGAGGAGAACCATAGCTGTTATGCATTTAATTGCTCCTACTTCCAAGAATTTGGGAAGTCACCAGATGCTGTAACGTAGAAGCTGCTGTAATGAAGTAGCACAGGATAGGGTGGCCATAGATTTGCAGCGTCATGGAAGAAGAGAGAGAGGGAGAGAGAGAGAGAGAGAGAGGGAGGCTTAGAGAGTCGAGGAAGAGCGAGGCATTAATGTCAGCTAGCAAATATAGCACAGGGTTGTAGCAGCCCAGGCCACATGGGAGGGATATGGCAGTGTCAGGCCTCTCTGTGCCAGGCCTGATGGATGAAGTGGAGCAACTCGTCAATCACGAGGGCTCCCGTTTCTCCTAATAGATCCGGCCTCACATTGGGAGGACCTGCCCTCCGTCACCGCCGCTGTCGCCTGACATCCACCGCAAGGCGAAAAGCCAGTTAACCTGCAGCACAGAGGGGGCCTGCCTCTCCGGCTTCAGAGCAGGAACCCCATCCAAAAACAACTAGCTCTGACACAGGATCACTATTTTGACTGTCAATTACGTTTCCTTAAGGTCATGTGCATATTTTAGCGCACTAATCGCTTTTTGAAAGGCCCATTTCTGACTGGCTCCGGTTGCGTAGTTATCAGCCACAGAACGCAGCTCCACTCGCAGCGTTTGACACTATAGCAAAGGCCGGGGCAATTAACCCATTTCCAAAGGGCAATGAGAGTCTGTTCTTAATTCAGAGCCGCTCCTATATTGTTAGCATCTGTCCAAAGAAATGACACAAGACTCAGCATCAGACAATGGTGTTAATTCTGCTCTCAGAGCAAATAGCACGACTCACTACAGAATTAATCATCCACATGCATATCACATTATTAAAGTCACTCTCTCATCACCTTTAGTAGTTAATTTTCAGGCTAGTGGGCATTAGAGATTTTCATATCATAGTTATAGGAACCACAATGATCATGGTTGTCAGTATAGTAAAAATGTGCAGAAAATGTTCAAAAAGTGCTAATACTCACACTGAAATCATTTTGCCAGCTTTTATTTTGAAATCCACAAATACAATTAGCAGCTCTATGCACTTCTTGCTTGCATAAACATTGAAATAATAGCAGCCATTGGCCAACACACACGCACACTCAATCTTTCCTGTATTGTCTTTTAGTAGGCTATATGCAATGACCCCATGCACAATTTATGTAAGGACAAATGAGTCTTAAGGAGACAGTGACAGTAACTGCTATGAGCCCCACAATAACTGAATGCAGTCTTGTAAAGTCTGCAGCAGTGATTTATTTTTCAAACTGAAAATGTCTTTAACTAATGAAATATTAATGAATACAGCAGACTAACTGCATATGTCTCCTGCGACAGGTCTGGTCCACTGAAAGAAAATTCAAAATTCAAGAAATTTGGTGAATGGGATAAATTCTCTTAAATTACTCATACACACTCCCATAAGAATAAATCTGTTTGTGCATGAGGCCCTTTGGGCTAAAAGATAACTTGACCTCGCTTCAGAGTTTGTTCTCTTAGATGGTGAAAAAATCTGTCGCTGCCTTTCACTGTTTTCATTTCCCCCTCACAGGCACACCTTAACCTGAAAGACTCTGGCTGACTTTGATGCTTAATGCTTAAAAAGTTCATAATAATTAAATTTTTAAACGGTAATTGGTTCATCCCTAGGGGAGCGTTTTGTAAATCTGTTTTTAAAATTCTTTCTCTGGCATTTTTTGGCACGAAGTAAGCTTCCAAACATTCTGACACAAAGAAATTTCAACTTCTCAGCAGCTTCAGCTGTTCAAAGTCTTCACTAAGCTTGATATTGTTTACAGTTTCTGCTGGTGCTTTGGCAGTGTCAAATGAGGTCCCCTCCCCTCCCCGTACATGGACGACATGCTGTGATACACGCAAAATTATCTTCTCTGAGCAGGAATTTCTGTCGAGTCCATAAGCAGCCACTTCCCACCTGGTTTACCCAAGAAGCCGCTTTACGCTTCATCATCCACACGCACGTGAAAACGCCACAATAGGGCTCAGGTTCCACAGTAATTGCACATATTAAGTACTTTTCACTGAGTAATCTCTGTCCCCTGCCCTCAGCACCTGCACCACACAAATCCAATTTTGAAACCTCTTTCTTGCGATGGATATTTGAGAGTTTTTATGGCTTTTTTCCCACACATGGAGCCAGTTTCATTGGGAAAGCGCACAGTTGGAAATGAATTTTCCTTATTTTATCTGTAGTGTCCAGCAATGGAGATGGGCTGCAGTTCCAAAAGATAGCATAAAGCATTGAAACAGCTATTTGTCTTCTTTCACCCCCTCTCTGTGTCTTTGTCTTTGTGCAAACAGTCTATGGGGTTAACACTCTTTTGCCGGGCCAACTCCTTGATAGTGCCCCAGGAAATCTTTGTTTTAATGGATCTGAGGAGTGCATGTGTCAGGAGGGTTAAATTCTGCACACATTGACAAAACATCACAGCACTCGGTTCAGGCAGCAGCACAGCAGGAATAAGAGCGAGGGCAAATGTGTTCCGCACGCAGATCTGTTCTTTCCTTCCTTAAAAACACGTGTTGCCTTGTGCTGCGTTAGATTCCTGTGTGTTAAATTTATTATGTTTTGATTTTTTACTAACCAAAATCACAACGTAATTAATATGAATGTTTTATTGTTCACTTGGAGGGGATTAAATGAAACTGCTTAAAAGTCGGCGCCAGCGTTGCTAAAGTATGACGTGCGTGCCTTGAATTATTCAGCAACATCTGTCACGCCGCAGCAGATGTTGATAATCTGATGTTTGGTTTAAATATGTTATTAATTCTATTAGCAAACGTTTAAGTTGCTGCTTGTGGTATAAGACGAATATTCCTTATAAAAGACCTGCGCTTTTGTGATAGAAACACAAAGCGCTCAGTGAATTGAATTTTCTGGCAGCAAAAAACCTTAGAAAGCACTATTTGCTGTGCTTATTTTTTATTTATTTTTTTTAGTCTGGTTGTGTTCTTGGTGAATAAACAAACAGCCAACCCCGTATTGATCTGATTTAATGAGAACTCTCTCTGACATCATTTTACACCACAGGGACGCACAGAGATAGGAGCGCTTGACTAATCGGCATCTGATATTCTTACAATTTTATTTCAACACACCTCTCCATCTCTCTGACTCTTTTATTGTCTCAGTCTATTTCGATTTTTCTGTCTCCGTCCCTCTCGGTCAGCGACACACTGATTTAGACGCCTCCCTGGCCGTGCGGAGTTCATGCTAGATTACGTGGGATTGGCCACACGAAGAGCTCGGAGACAATCAGATAATTTGAAAGGCCTGCTCCGTCATTATAGTGGCTCTCTCGCGAGGTGACACAGGGGATGCAGCTTAACCTTTCAAGGAGGATCATAATGGAGAGCACTGCAAAATGAAGTGATTATTGCCTTCGGAGGAGTGATTCTTCGACTTGGGAGAAAGGAAAGCAGGGCGAGACTGCCGGGGAAAATAGCTTGGAACCACTCAACTTCATTAAGCATTATTTCTTCATAATCTTGCAAAGAGGTCAAATCAGTCGTTTTCCTCTGCAGTCTCTCAGCACCAGTTTTTATGTTTCTAACTGATGGTGGGAGCAAAGTGCAGCAGAAAATCATCTTTTCTTCGCAATACAGTGAAATTAGCATCCACACTGTGACATTTCTGAGATTCTACAAAAGCATAATAGCTTGTTTGGTCTATAGCTCAGAGCTTGTGGTAGTGGATTTGCTTCTGCTCTTAAACTCTAAGCGATTAAACCTGTCTGCATGTTTCTATGGAGAGAGCAGAGCAGGTTTGGGTGGAAAAGATAACATAGAAGGCCTTTGATCACACCAGGCTGCCTGCCAATATCTTTATCTGTGACATTTAAATTTAGGAAAAGTACAGAACACCAGAGAACATGGGATCCCATTTGCATCATGGGAAAATTGTGTCTTGATCCAGGTCTTCACCAATAAAGTAGCTGTCTGGAAACCAGGAAATGCACATTTTGTGATCATGAACCACAGACATGTGTCATGGGACCACAGAAAAGGCGCCATCACAAAAAAAAAAGTGCTCTCTCCGGCCTTCAAACAACTAGAAGATGGACTTTACTTTTCAAAACAAATCCATTGAGCTTTCCAGCTCCTCGCCGAAACTTCACTCTCTTTCTCATTTTTATTCATACTGACTAGAGGCCATCTGCCACGTGTGAAACCCTCACAACATGAAAGGCTTCCTTTTGCCTTCCCAGTTGACTGACATATAAAAGTAGATATTCGGGGAAGGTTTTTCAGCTGCTTGGTCATGTACAGTAATGCCCTCATTTGCCCTGCAGTCCAGTCGTCACAGTTAGACTTATCCGGGTCGCGGGTGGACACGGGGTCTGCATGCTGACCAGGCCGCTCGACACCTCAGATAAAAGGAACTTTAAGGTTAAAGGGACAGTGCTGATTATTTGATGTAGGGTTGTATCAGTAGGTCGTAGCTACAGTAGATGTCGGTCAGCAGTCACCCCCAGCTTGGACAAGCATAGAGGAGTAACAGCACTGAAGCAAAGTAATAAACTGCTGTGGACAGGGTGAGCAACAAAAGGTATTTTAACCACTTAAAAAAAAGTCCACCAAAAAAATATTATCAATCTCACTGTACACTATATTTAGAATATTTTCCCCATTTTAATTTGTCGTTAGACAGTCTTTTCTGACAGGAAACTGCCATAATGGAAGCTAAATGTCACTCTCTCCAAACCAACCAAACTCCATAGGCAAAATCAGTAAATGTACATCATAGTACATGTGAGTTTTTCATCTACCACTTCCTCCATTTGTTTGTGTTATGTTACTTCTGCGTTTGAAAAGGATCATTGGATTCATGGAAGTCACACAATAAGGCAAACTAACTAACAGATCAAGGCAGCTGTAGGCCAGCAGCTCCCATGTTCTGCAAGGTAAAATGACTGATTTTGCCTATGGAGTTTGGTTGGTTTGAAGAGTGTGATATTTAGCTTGCATGATTGCGGTTTCCCATTGGAAAAGGATGTCTGATGGCAAAGTAAAGCAGTGAAATTATTCTAAATATAGTGTACGCTTGAACTGATACTGATTTATTTAAGTGGTTCTTTTTTTAAGTGGCAAAAATACCTTTTGTTGCTGATATTGTCTGCAGCAGTGCTTTTCTTAGCTCCTGTGCTGGTGCTCCTCTCTCCCTTTCCTTACTGGGCTCGTGCAGACTGGCATCTACTGCAGGTAATACAGTGACTATTGATAAGTAGCTCATACAATTACATTTGATTTAAAAATATATATATATATATCTACTAGTAGCCTGCCCAGTTAAAGTCAGTCCAGGTCACGAGAAGAATCACCTCAGGTAAACTTTTTACTTTTCTTTATTGGCAATCAGTGTTGTAATACTCTTAAGGAAGTCCATTCAGTCAGTCGGTCTTAACTCCAGAGTCACATTTTAATCTTTTGGCTCGCTGCCGTGAAGGTCTTCATTTCCTCAATCCCTCATTTGTGCTCAGCTAGCAGGGATTACTACAGAAAGTCTGTTTACTGAGCTAACTATGAGCAGCATGGATGACAGATGTAGCTTAAGTTAATTAATCATCCCTGACATTTAGAGAGATACACCTCTGCTCCACCTCTTCTGTTGCTCTGCCAGCCCCTGTACACCGTTTACACAACACACACACTCACACACGTTCATTATATTATTAAATTATTGATTGATTGGATGGCTGGTTAGTTATTAATTTATTAATTTTGCATACTCGAGAAAGACTTGTGTGTGTCTGTGTTGTGCCCATTGTGGTCTGAGATGTGGTGGGTAATGGACTTAATAATTAATGTTAGAGATGGATGGTGTCTTTTAATCCCTGGCTGGTTTTCGCTTCATTTGGATGGCAGAAAAAAAAATTACAGCCCATCTAAAGTCTTCATTGGTTATGCGCTGCTGTTTCCCTCTGTTTCTACTTTCATTTCCATGAGTCGTGCATGAATGGGGTTTCTTTTCCGCGCTCGCTCGCAAGTGATGAGTGTGTGTCCAGAGTCTGAAGATCAAGCCAAATGAATGTCTCTCCATTTTTATTACAAGGAAGCCCATCAATCAGACAGGAACAAAGAATCCCCTTGTGATGCAAACTGGCAAGAAATAATGAGATGGGACTTAAGTGCAGTAAAAAAAAAAAGACGAAAATTGAAATATATATGTGTGTATATAGATACACCAAGCACTTACTTCTGACTACACTTCAATCAAAATGTTAAAAAAAAAAAATCAAGGGTTTTTCATATATCTGACTTAAGGTTCACTTTGCTTCATAAAAGGTTCTTTCTTCTCCCATATCCACCCCCTGCACCTTGAACACAGGTTCAGGAAGAGTACGTTATTTCTTAATTCAAAAATGACATAGCCTAACTTTAAAGTGAAGAAGATTGAACAATCTAGTTTTAATTTCATTGTATTGATTCCTTTAAGTACAGCATATTATGAAAAAACGCAGACTACACAGCTTTTATTTGATCGTAGTTTGATTTGAAAGATGTAATCGGACAGAAAGGGAATTTTCACCCTCACATCATTTGCACCCATTGCTGTTCGTGCAACAACGTGTTGGACTGTGCCCGTGTGTGAGCTTGTGCGCAGCTGAGCCTCTGACTGATCTCAGAGGCTCCAGTTCTTTCTGTTATTTCCCACCAATCTCTCCTCTGTCCTCTCATCTCCTGTGCGTTTATGAAGTGGATTCATAAAGCTCTGTGATAAACACAGTTTTTGCTTAAGGGGAACGATTTTTTAATTCAATTTTTTTTAAATTGTTTTTCACAGAGACGACGGTTTTAATTCTCAGGATACATCAATATGAGCACATGCAAAATTGTGGTATGCATACTGTATATAAAGTATGACATGAAAGAGGAGCACACAAAGCATAAATTAGAAGAATATTAATATGACAGAACATAAAAAGAATGGGAAGATACAGTATTAATTATTGTCACCTAAAAAATATTTTATAAAGGCCTCCAGATGCCTGTAATAGACGTAAATATTCGCCTGCCACGCTTATGCATATGTTATAGTGTTGTCCGAGGCTATTACACTACTGAAAAGTGTGAAAAGGATGAAAAGTATTTGAAACCCTTCAAGAAGTCTGTGACATGGATCATTGACATTGATCCTAAGCCACTCACAGCAATACTTGGCGTTGCGCCTGAAGCAAACTTTCCCTTACCATTATAAAGGATTCTGGCTTTCACAACTTTATGGCCAGTCGTCTCATCCTTTTAAAGTGGAAACACGTTTCACTCCCCACTCATGATAGATGGATTAAAGAGGTTCTAGAGTGTATCAAAAAATCAAAAATAGATTCTAGCCTAAAGGCTGCTTGAAAACCTTTTATAAGACATACAGACTCTTTCTGGACAATATAAGTAATTTGACGGCTCTGCCTAACCCTGAGGACAGCTGAGCACCCCCCCCCCACCCCACCCCACCACCACCACCACATTGTTTCTCTTCCTGTTTCTATTACTCTTTCCTTTCTAACTTTAGTGATTGTTTTTTTCTTATACCTTTCTTAAATTAAAGACATTTGAGATTTAAATGTATGTATTTATTGTTTGTTTTTGCTCTCTTTTTTCTTTTTTTGTTACTCTAACTCTAACGTTTACAGGGTTTGGCCTTCTCTGGATATATATCCAGTAACAAATTAAATTACATTCTAGTCAAAGTTATATACTGTAAAACTGTCCATACCCATTGGTGCAATAGTACAGTATGACTGTATAGCTGTTGATTTAATATTTTCAAAAAGAACACGAAATACAGCTGTCAAGGAAATGAGGTCTAAATCTTTGCTAAAAATATCTGAAAATCATTTCCTTTCAAAATATGACAGCATGATGGCTGCAGGACCAGCAGCAATGAAAAAGGCAGACTGGTTCTGTTGAACTGCAAGGACAGGTTGGGTGAAATCGGGCAAGACGCTCAAGGGAAACATTTTGAGTTTGAGTCTTGGCATCAGCTTGCGTTGTTGTGAACACTTCTGTCTGAACACACAGTTGAAAAGTTGAATCTTCCTCGGTCTGCTTTGATTCTTAGCTTAGCTTATGGTGGCTAATGTTAGCTAACTTTAGAGCTGTGGCTCCCAAACTTTTTATCCTTGGAGACCCCCCAAAGGAATGATCATTGAAATGATCATTATGTCTGTCAATTACCAGCTGTAAGGTGCTGGAAAAGCTTGAAAATGAACCTTGGAAATGCTTGAAAAGTGCTTTAGTTTGACTTTGGAAAAGGTGTACGAACCCTGAAATTGTGATTTTAGTCAACATGTGCAAATCTGATTTTTAAGACCTCAGAACAGGCAGTTTTGGGGACCCCCTGTGATTTCTGGTACGCCCCTAAGGGGGGCCCGGACCCCAGGTTGGGAACCTGGGGTCTAAGGCTTAGAGTACTTTAGAGATATACTGTTCTGTAAATGACTGATTATTGACTTAGCTTCATGACATAATTTTTTTCTTTCCATAATTTTGTGATTGTCACTTGTCACAGATGTGCATTAGGCTATGTTTTGACTTTAATGTAACTAAATAATGTAAAATAATTTGTCTTGGCAAGATAACTGACGTGTGAAAGCCCTCAATGTCCCTTTGCTGCCTTGGTGTGATTGATATTCACTGACATTGAAAAGATGGTCACACAGCCCCTCTCCACTGAAAACCCTCTGCTCACATACACCGCATAGCCTCGCTCACATTAACATCTTCCAAAATACTGGGCTATTCAGATCATGTACCCTGAATCCCACAGGCATGTTCCCTTTGAGTCACAGAGGTAAATGGCTGACCCCCCCTCACCATGCCCCTACTGCCCTGCTTTTAAGATCTGCCTCTTAAACTCTCTGCTGCCCTCCTCTAGTGCACTCTCAATTAATTCCTCATCATCCTCCATTTATTTTGAATTGATTCACTTCATCTCCTTAACCCGCGGGGGAAATATTGTTCTGGTTTGTGTCATGGAAAAGAGTGGCTCCATTACGCCATTGGCTGATTTTAGAATAAAGATCTTGTACTAAATCACCTCAAGCCTTGTGACAGAGCCCCAGCCCGGTCCCCTGTATGAGTTAGCTTGCCAGTGCTATCTATATATAACCACCTCAATCAGCTCAGCGGCTGGTTGGACTTCAGCTGACCTTACTGCATTATATGGGCCAGAGGGACTCGTGATTTTACTGACCCGGCATGTGGACCTAATGCTCTATGTGATGATTGGTAATTTGGGTCCTCCTGTAGAAATTCTGGCAGATGCCCAACTGATCTGGACAGAAAAACACAACACAGCTCGGCTCAATTTGCAAATGTTACTTTCCTTTATTTGCTCTTTTGAATTTTAGACGGCTGTCAAAATTATGTCTTTGATCATCTGTACCTTTTCTTGAACCATTGCGTAACGTTGCTAGCATGTCAACTCTGACTTTAAGGAAGAAGAAACCAAACTACCAACCAACCAACCAATGCACCGTAAGAAAGTTTTTCATGTGGGAGCATGTCAGTCAGAGAGTCCTCTAAAAAAAAAATTGATTATGGGGGATTTGTTATATATCCATCTTGAGACCCGACTAGAGGTACTCTGTGATTTTAGTGTCCAATTCAGTGAGAGTATAGGGTCTATCTATCCCCTGTCTCAAATGCAAAAATGTCACCCTGGGTGTCTCCTCTGGTTTCATATCAGGGATCCGGGCCTGGATCCGAGTACATTCTCTCCCCAAAGACAAGCTCATTTAATTAGTGTGAACACTGTTTACCATAGTCAGGTGCGGTTCGTTGATCCGTGCCTGGGAGATTGTCAAGACTGACAGTACCAAAACAAGATGGGAAAGTGGACTGCAACTGGCAGTCGTACCTAATGTGGAAACACCCTAAAGATGAATCCTTACCTCACCAACCCAGGCCCTTTGTCTCCCTTGTCTCTCTTCAGCTGTATAGGTTAAAAAAACAAACAAAAAAAACATCGTCCAAAAAAAGATTATTTCCTCAAATTCCTTATTAAATGTGTTTGTCTGTCATTCAACACAAGACCTCCACCAGCCCTTTTCAAAATGTCTGGCTGATGGCTGTCCAGCTAATTCCAGCAAATTGACTGTTGCTCTTTGTAGTTTCCACAAATGCGTAGGTTTTCAAATGTCCACGAAAACACCAGCGACCCAACTAAAAGGCGAACAGAACACTCTTCCTTTGATTATTACTTACGTTTCTTTTCATTTCCATATGTATGTGTCCTTGCCACATGGCCTTGGCTGAGATAGATTTAAAGTTAGGAAATCTTTGAAAATAACACCTTTTGAAAATCAAGGTGGACAACCCAGTAATGCGATGGATGGCTTGAAATGCCCCATGTGAACATTGCATTCCTTTAGCAAATCTACCTAACCTATTTACCTGGGTGGGTATAATAACTTAGGTCAGCATCTCTTAGAGCTTGGTGTACCATTTTTTGGTTGTGAAAAGGAAATAACAGTTTCCCGACTCCTCCAAACTCACAGGCTGTACTCCAGGTATTTATTTATAACTGCTATTCTGAGGGGACTCTCAGCAAATGATGAACCCGTCAGCTGTCAACTCCCACATAAAACCTACAGCCTGCGGCTTCTCCTCCTCCCCGCTCGCTTTGCATTTAAATGACTGGGTGTCACTGCAAGAGAAGAACTCGACAGGAAACTATATGGAAAGGTTTTTGCTTACTTGTGTCATTTTCCTTCCGGAGACCTGACCTGGCTTAGCCCCCCCGACACTGACCTGGACCACAGACGTGCTTGACGGGCCACTAAATCAGCCAGGGGCCACCGTGTTCCCACGAGGACACTGTTAACAAAAACAACCAGAGAGGCACGAAACGCACCCTGATAGTCACACACGCCTCGCTATTCTAGGAAGCAGGAAGGACTGGAAAGGGATTTTTACACATTCAGGCACACGTGTGCGTGAAGGGGAGAGAATAAGCAGTAAATTGATCTGAAGATTAGCTGCCCTGCTCCTACATGTGAGGTAACAGTTAAATGTGACCTCTCCTGCAATCCTCCCGTGAACCCTCACCCCCAGCATGCCAACACCACCGGCTTGACACCTCAGAGCGATTGAGCGGTTGGGTGGAGGTTGAGAGAGCATGAGAAATACAGCAGTTACAGCCTCCATCCGTGAAGCTTTTCTTTTCAGCAGCCCCGCGACCCAACAGATTTCAGTTTGTGCAAAGATTACATCGATAATCCAAAGAAAAGGCTTCCAAATTTATACTCGCTCACATCTTTCAAACTGTTTCTTCTCTCACACACTGGCAGGAAATGGGAAACTGGCTGCTGAAGATCCAGTAGTAGCGGGCGTTTGTGAAGGATTTGTATCTCGTCGTGTTGCTCTGTAATCATGTTTTTTTGGGATTCCGCAGAGGTTTGTCCGCCTGTGTGAAATCCCCTGTTTGCCGGCGAGAGTTTACCCACACGAGAGCCGCTTGCCCCCTTCCTCTTCATCACAACATTTTGAGGCTGAGTAAACAAAATCATCTTATCGCATCTGATCTAATCTTGTGACATCTTATCTAGAAAAACCCCCTCGGGTTGAATAATCAACCTTCAACTAGCAAATGAAAGTGAATTTCTCCTTTGCTGCGTTGCAGTTTGTGCAGTAAATACAGGAGGGAAAAAAAGTGAATTTGGCCGGCAAAATTAGGATACAGGATCCTGGACTTTATTGAAGTTCTTCCATATTTGATGAGTTTGATATTGAAGAGGCTGCGTCCCACTTCTCGCTTTTCTGTGTCCCTGCTTTGAGCCTCTTGGCTGCTTTGATTTTTAAATAGTTTTCCTTAAAAGTGGAACTGTGATCGTGTTGTTATTGAGATATTTTAAAAGACCAGCGTTTACTGGCATCTATCGGTGAGCTTGCAGATTGCAAACACCTTGTCTCTCCTCAGATTCTCTGCAGAAACCTGCCCCACCCAGCCAACAAAAGCAAGGAGTACTAGCCAATCAGAGTCAGAGTAAATCATGACTTCGCCCTTCTGGGGAAAAAACACTGTTGAGCATGTAGGAAAAACTACGGTGGCCACAAAACTCGCACAAAACATGAACAGCCCTAGAGCCACTGTTTGGTTTGTCCATTCTGGGCTACTGTAGTAACAGGGCAATGCAATATAGCAGCCTCTGTGGATATAAACACACACTGTAACAAACACACAATGATTCTTATTTTACACTAATGAAAACATGAAACATGATGAATACTGCAATCCATTTCCACTACCATCTGCCAGTGAATCCCTGTAAATCTCACACACTGGACCTTTAAGTAAGACGGCAACATTTGTGCACAGTTCTGCTGACAGAGGAAGGGGGGAAAGGTTAAAGTCTTTCAGGATTGCTGTATTTCATATTTGAGGGAAAAATGTCACACCGTCCTGGGCGTGACTCACACTTTGGCTCGAGACCAAGCCAGCAGCCAGTGTGGCGGTGTGGCGATCACGTACAGAAATTGCACACAATATTCTGTTGAAACTAATCCCCCTGTTAGCTTTGTCTTTGAACTCGTGTCTGATGACAGACTGGCCTCCACTGCAGGCGCGAGAATTCCTCAAGTTGTGACTGGAGGTCACCGGTGGCAACTGGAAAGTGAAATACAATGCAATCAGCAGATAGGCACACACGTGTTGCCCGGTATGCCTCAAAGTGTGCAATTTAATGATGATGATTCAGTCCAAGTGTATATTATGCACCTTGATTTTAACTATGCAGTGCATACGCTCTGCACTGATTGAGCTCATGATTTTTGAAAGGTCTCTTTTGTTCAGAAGAAATTCTATACCTGATCCATGACCCCGCTGTGATGGTATGTGAGATCACATAAAAAAAATTACAGTAATTCATTCACATCTCCCACTCTAGTTCTGTACGTTGCCTCTTTTCCGAACGGAACCTGCACTTTGCAAATCTTTGCATACTGATTCAGACACTCGCACTCTAAGCATGGCTATGCATTAAAAAGTGCTTTTGTTGAATAGAAATGTCTAATCTGAAAGACTGGTTCAAGGACAGTGATAAAGCCAGGGGGCATATTCTTGTTTTTTTTTTTAA
Organism: Lutjanus campechanus; assembly: GCA_027495735.1. Classification (NCBI taxonomy): domain Eukaryota; kingdom Metazoa; phylum Chordata; class Actinopteri; order Lutjaniformes; family Lutjanidae; genus Lutjanus; species Lutjanus campechanus. The sequence continues at coordinate 2,721 of JAJHUR010087737.1, read as the reverse complement.
TCCAGCAGTGGTAGTACTGGCAGTCGACAGATACAGAACCTCAGATACTAAGCAAGAAACTTCACTCAAATGTCAGAAATGTATAGAACGATGGATGAAATGAGAGATCAGAGCTCAGACTATAAAAGAAGATGATATAAGTTGTCATTAAAATGAATGACTGTGGTGCTTTTCATGCTCATATTAACTGTCCCTACAGGGCGTTTTGGAGCCATCCATAGATAAGTGTGATAAAATATGCACACTTGTCGGGTGTGGGAAGGCAGCTGAGCGTGTGTCTTTATGCTGCATTCACATGCTCCTGGTATGGTCCCGTTTTATGAGTCGGGAAGTTGTTCTTCCGACTTTGGTGTGTTCATGAGCTTTTAGGTTGTGATGTGGAAACAGCATAACTAAATGTTACTTTACCTGACTTGTTATCAAGGTTAAACGTCTCAGGTGGCACTAAGCCCAGGACGCAGCGACAGTGCTGCCGCAAAATAGTGTCTAGGGGGAACTTGTTTTGGTGGAACATTTGCACGCCAGGAGGTGAGCTCTGGCATTAAAATGACTATATCGCTGCAAAAGAAAAGGTAACAGCTGTTAGCTTGTTTAGGCTCGTACCATTAGCGCCCCAGGTGCTAATTTGCCATTTTCAGCGTGTAGGTTGCAGCTTGGAGGTTGTTCTTGTTTCCCAGAGACTTTGAAAATCTAACTGATGCTGCAATGCTGCTTGAAACAAGCGACCGATGGCAGACTTATACTCAGAATGTGCATCCACGAAGTCAGACCATTACAAAAGCCTTAAAAAAATATATCTTAAAAGTTTGGGGTATTGATACCCAGCCCTACATTCATGTGAATTTTTCCGGTCGTGAACTCTTTTCTTCCCAATTATTCTGACCCAAACATACACAGGACTTTCACTCAGGAGTCGAGGTTCGAGTCCTGTGTGAAACGAAAAGTCAACATTGACTTCTTCTAAACCTACTCAAGTTGTTTTTATGGCTAAACCTAACCAAAGCATAACTGTTTTAAGACATAAACCACAGGAGTAATGTTACATGAGTTATGTCATATGACATGCGTAATATAGTAAAAGTAAGCCTGTCACTGCCTGCACTGTCCACTGGCAATATTCTGGTCATTTTGGGAGTATTTGGCAATTGAACAATTCAACAGACAGCAATTCTAGGGGACGTTCACATATGTTTTTCCCAGTCATTTTTCCGATTATTTTGACACCACATGGATTTAGGATTACTGCAATCCAGTGGGTTTTCTTTCAACTTTTTTGTGCCCGAGACACACCAGAGGGTTAGTCAAAATCTTAAGACACACCTCGAATCATGAGCAGAGTTCCTGTCAATCAATCAGGGCCTTTGATGTGACACACTAATAATTCCCCCATCCAGTATCTGCATAAATGTTGGAAAACTGGGGTTTGCTTTGATTGACATTTTTAAACAAATTTTATAGGGCATAAAATTTGCCTCTGTGTTGGAAAATGAGTGGTTACAAATCTCAAATGCAGTAAATTAAACATTAATTGAGATCTTTTTGTATGGTTGCATATTGCAATAATGATGTATGGTTGTTACAGAATCCAAAGGCACACCTGGACTCCTGTCACACCACTTGGAAACCACTGCTGTAGTCACGCAAACTGAAGGGGGAGTTGTACATTAAATTACCAGCTGAAACAACTGAAACCCCCACCCTGCTCCACACCAGCTGACTGAGAGTTATCAGATTGCTCCAGCATGAAACAGCCTCCTTATCTTTCACACGCCATCGCTGATATATGACATGATGTTGAAAGGGTTACTATGATGAGCTCAAGGCGAGTTCATAGAGTACAGAGTATTTTCTTTCTTCTGACAGACTTTAATGCAGATCTAATGAGTATTGATTTATTCCAATACTGCTCTCTGAGCAGGCATTGATCCATATGTTCCTGTTCACTCTGTCATCCACGCTACTTACCCCGTCCCCCGAAAACAAGAGTACTCTGTTGTTTCTAAAGAGGAGTGACGCTGTTTAACCTTTTTTTTTTTTTTTTGCTTACAACCACATATCTTTTATGTACTGACTCAGCATTTACTCAGAGTAGGAAGTGGAGTTGTGGGAGTGTGTGTGGGTTGATGACTGTCCGGCGGAGGTCACAGATGGAGTCGAATTACAGCATCCTCAACGCAACATTACAGCCTGCATGAAGCCTCATTTAATCTCCCTCTCCCTGATTTCCTTTCCCCGCTCGTCTCCTCTTACAGCCCGAGGTGGGTTACAGTGAATAATACAGCCATGATTATATCACAGCATTAATACAGGGATTGATGCCCTTCTATTATTTAGTGATATGTCTCTTTGTGCGGTCCAGTGCGTTGAGATGAGGGGCTGATGGGGATTGAGGGGTTGGCTGACCAGAAAAGAGTAGTTACACAGTCCATTTCCCTTCTGCGCTAATTAGCATGTCAACTGTAAAGGCGCCTCCAATGAGCCATTTCGAGGGGGATAGGAGAGGAGAGGAACAGGGGCAGAGCCTGTCAAGGAAGCTTATCCGTGCCATCAAACTGCTGCTAAAATCTGACCTTTACACTGGTCAAAAAGAGAGGAGCACATTTATTAGCGGCGTGTTTGGCAGGGGGGTTGTCATGTTTTCGGCCAGCTTTTCAAAATCAAACTTCACTGTGTATCTTTTCTCAGGACTGTATCTAATAACAAATACGTTTAAATGAGGAT
>JAJHUR010087736.1:2178-15364 GCA_027495735.1 Lutjanus campechanus | reverse complement strand
TTTTATGCTGTTGGCTGTTTTCGCCAGGTCTTACTTAAAAATCTCACCGGGATCTTTATAATAACACACATATAATAATAAATACATAAATAATGTCTTAAGCTTAGAATAAAATATTCAGGTTATTTGTTTCCAATTTAAATCTGAGTGTTGTTGTTTATGTTATGACGAAATGATCGAAATAAATATTGATTTAAAAGGAAAATAGCTCAGAATTAACCAATAAATCGACCAACATCAGCTTGCATGCAGTGGACACACACACACACACACACACACACACACACACACACACACACACACACACACACTGAAGATTGAACTGAAGATATAACTGAAAGATTGTGAGGAAGACGCACTCGGTGTATTCAATCATTTCAAAATAAAATTATACTTAACAAACACACATTTGAAGTGGCAACATTATTATCATAATCATGAATATTATTACTTTTATAGAAACGGATAGAATCATTATTACAATCACGATTGTTATAACTACAATAATATTAATAACAATAGCACTAGTTGTACTTCTCATTATGGATCAACATAAACTGTAACATCCTGGTTAGCCGCAATAATAATAATAATAATAATAATAATAATAATAATAATAACAATAATAATGTAGTGATGCTCTGAGCAGCAGCCCTTTAACACGCGCCTTGTTGTGGCTGCATGGATGGATGCAGCAGTCTGACACACACACACACACACACACACACACGCACACACACACACACACACACACACACACACACACACACACACTTAGTTTTCCAAGAACAGGTTTATAAATAGCGTAAAAAATCAAGCAAATAAAAAATAAGGATAATAATAAGGTGAAAGTGAAATATCGGTTAAATCCATTAAGAAGTTGTTTCACGTGTTTTCTGGTCTTTTTATTTGTCTCATTGCTAAAGTGCAATTTTATTTTATTTTTTTAAATGTTTGTTATTGTTTTTGTGTGGAGCTCAGAATAACAAACACTAATGTGGATCTAAATAAAGAGGAGAGACTCACACAGACCACAGTGAGCGACATCCCACGTTTATACGATTATTAACTGTTTCTCTGTTTGAAATGTGACTTCCCGCTGCGTGTTTGTTGTATTTAGTCTCCGTTTGTGTTTTCTGTCTGTAATTATGTGGGTTTTTTAAATTTATGCTGCTCACATGAAAAGGCGATTCTTAAACTGTTTGATACTTTTGGTTAAATAAAATAATAAATAAATAAGATTACGTCTTGATCTTGATCTAACAAAATATGTAGGTTATCAGTTCAAAATTTAACTATGTGTGCTATTTATTATTACACATGTATATTTGTAAGACTAGTTTTCAAATATGTTTTGCTAAAATATAAGCAAATATTTTCTCATGAGCTCAGGAGTTAATTTGGGATCAATCGGGAGAAATTCTTCAGGTTCTGGGGGTGATTTCACACGTTTGTGTTTTGATGAAAGTGAGAGTGATCTGAAGTCAAACAGGCGTTTAATGAATTCAAAATGTCTCCTGTAGTATGTATAAAGCGGGGGGGGGGGCTGAAGCTCATTATTATTTATTATTTATTATTATTTACCTTTAATTCCATGTTGCGTTTGATTCCCGCGTGTTTGTGTTTGAGAGCAGCAGCAGCAGGTCTCATATTTACACCTCAAACACACGCAGATTCACACACAGAGGAGCAGAAAAATGACTTTATATCGACAGAAAATGTCTGCTGTCGATCCACTGAACCAAAACACGTGTCACACACACACACACACACACACACACACACACACACACACCGCCAGCAGCTTGTAACGCTGTCTGTCATGTGTACAATCATAATCCTATAGGCTGCTTATGTAAATGTAACAATGAGACATATTGTGACATAAAAGAAGAAGGAAGTTATTCAACCGAACAAAGAGACATAAAGTTAAACACGTTTATATACACCGATGAATTTAAAGGCGTCATAAAGTCATAAAGACTTGTGTGTTTTGAGGAGCTGTTTGTTGTTTTATTGTGGATTTTTGTACATTGTGTTTATTTATCCTGCTTTATTTTCTGCTTCACTCGCCGGGTCGAGATTTTTGATCCCAGTGGGAATTTCCTTCGGGATTAATGTTGTGAAGTTCTATCAAATCTTATTCACTGGTAAAAAATAAATAAAAATAAAAAATAAAAATAAAACCGAAGGAAACGCGTCTGATTAATCCTGCAGGTTTTTACAAACCATGTACAACAAAAATAGCCAAATATCTGCAGCTGCAAAAAGTTAAAATAATAATAATTTTTTTAAAAATAAAGCAACTTATAACACATAAATAAAATCTACATATAATATTTTTGTTTGTTTGTTTTGTTTTATATCAGCCAAATTTTATTTTGGTATTTTGCAAACACACTGCTGCACTTAAAAAGAAAAGATACTAGAAAAGAATATAAATCCACAGGAGGCGGAATACACTGAAAAGTTCATGTTTTTATTGTGACATTTTAATGAAGAATCAGGTGCTACAGTTGTTTTGTTAAATGTTAGGAGGCTCTGATTGTCCGGTCGAATCAAAACATTTTTTATTTTTATTATAATGAACCTTTATTTTAACAGGAAGTCGCTTGAAATTGAAATATCTTCTTCGACGACAAATAAAGAGACACATTAATAAGTAAATGCAACACAAAAATAAAATAAAATTTTAAAAAAAGTAAAATATAAACTATTCATTGTTTAGTTTGCCTTAAATCCTCGTTGACGGAAATGATGGAGTGTGTGATATATAATGAATATAATATCGTGCTTGATGACAGACCACTGGGAATTTAAATTTTGAAACTATTATGAGAAGAAATCAAAACGTTTAACTCTGACTTGAAAACACAAACAAATATTAATTTAGCCTACACATTTTCTTTAAATCAGTAGATCCTAAAAATGTTAAAACAATTAAGATAAATATGAAAATGTAATTTAGGTTTTAAGGATATACAGCCCTGCTAAAAATAATCTAAAATCTAAAAATACTATTTCCTGCTTACCTTCCTTCAGAAAATGTTTGATTTGCTGAATAAATAATTTATTATTTTCAGGGAAAGATGGATTAAAATGTTTTTCGTAAAAAATAAAGTGAGTTTAATGTGCTATTATTATTATTATTATTATTATTATTATTATTATTATTATTGTTAGTCCTGTAGTTGTTTTTCTTCATTAAACTTTTGCCTTACCAGATGAGGGCCTGTCCGAGTACCGGGTGCAGTAGACCCAGGCGGGCCAGAGGAGCGGCTGGCTCTCCGGTGTAGCGGCCCCGGTGCCGTTGAGCACCATCAGCGAGGAGGAGTTGTTCTCCGCGGCCCCGCCGCCTGTCCTCTCCTCGGCTTTCACTCCGCCCGCCGCCCCGGAGGAGACGGCGGCCGCTGCGGCTCCTTCTCGGCCGCTGTTGTTGCTCTTTTTGGGACTCGCCAAAGAGGCAGAGGAGGCGGAGGACGCCGTGCTGTCGGTGCTGCAGTTGGAGTCCTGGCACGGCGTCCCGGGGAGGCTCGGCCTGCTCACCGCCGGGTGCACGCGCTCCCGGCCGGAGGTGTGCGCCCTCTCCCGCGCGCCCAGGCCGAGCTCCTTCTTACAGCCGAAGTCTGGCCGCAGGATGTTGTCGATGAAGAAGTTGGTGGTTCTGTGGGCCTGCTGGGCCACCTGCAGCGGCAGGATGGGCGGAGAGGGCAGGCTGGGAGCCGGGGACACACTCTCTGGCTCGCTGCTGTCCGTGCTGTTCACATCCCGCTGCTCCTCCATCGCTGCTGCTTCTCTGAACAACTCTGCGCTCTCGATCCACTCCCACTCTGTGGCTCTGTGTTTGTATCCAGAATGTGACACCAGAAGCACTAAAACATGGTGAGTTTGTCTCCGGAGTGCTGCTGGACGACGGGGTTACTCTCAAACTGTGGACATCCTGCCTGCGTAAAGGCGCTCCGGCGCGTCATGGTCGGTGACGGACTCAGACTGACTGTGGCTGCTGCGCGCTCCTCTCACACACCCGGAGCTTCTCACCGCTGTATGACAGTCAGATCTTCACAAAGTCCTCACATCACACACTCACACACTCTCACTCGCGCACACACGCCAACCGGAGGCGCATGAATAACATCCAAAGCGCAGCGGGCCAATCAGCGGCCGGGACACTTTTGGACATGGGGTGACGATGTCCAATAATGTCAGGCGTCTCTGAGCCAAAAGGGGAGCTGTGGAGCAGCGAGCAGAGAAACCAAACAAGAGATTATCACTGCTCCGAGCGCGCCTTCAGCCTGGATACGGTGTATCTGTTACATCTTATACCGAATCACACACACACACACACACACACACACACACCGTCACCGAGGCTGTCTGCTGGTGGGTTTGGGATGAAATTCAGCTGCTCACCTCCACATAGTTGACTTTGAACCGGACAGACACTGAGGGACAGAAGGATTTTGTGCGTAAAACAACAAAATTTACACGTTTATTCACTGAAGCCTCCAAAAAATCTTACAGAATGTTGCTTTTTAGTGCTTTTAGTGGTGTAGGGGAGACCGGGGCAACTTGTTACACTTTTTGATTTCACGTTAAGTACATCACAGTCGCTCATTTTCCATATTTAAATTCTATTATAAATACTTGTGCAGAAACATATAATCTTTAGGTTTTTACTTCATAAATGGTAAAGTACTGAATGTGCACTTGTCACAAGCTGCTCCATCACCATGTAAACTGTCACATTATATTTTTCAGTTAAGAAAAACTCGGATTTCTTTTAAAATGTTCAGTTTTACCTGCCTCACTGCTCTTATGTCCAGGGGTGAGCCGCCATTGGACTTTGTCATTCCTTCTTTATTTTTCTCCATTTGTTTGTTCCTACAATAAGATATTTATTATTATTATTATTATTATTATTATTATTATTATTATTATTATTATGGTGTATTTGAACCATTGTGACAACACCATTTATAACAACTTAATTACTGTGTTACTTGTGTGAAGCCTTATATCAACACACACACTGTTGTTTACATGTTGCATAGCAACCACCAAGTTTAGCAGCTACCAATGTTGGTTTCTGTTGGGCTGCAGCTGAATAATGTTACTTTTTGTATACTGGGGCAGACTGTTGAAATGTTGATAATAAAATTGAAGTGTTGAGAAAAAAAAGTCAAAATGTTGATAACAATGTCGAAACATCAATAATAAAGTCGAAATGTCGATACCAAAGTCGAAGTGTTGAGAATATCATTGAAATGTTCGGCATTTATGTTGTATGTTATGTTATGTTATGTTATGTTATGTTATGTTATGTTATGTTATATAACATCAGTGTGGAAAATAACACAGAAATGTTGATAATAAAGTCAAAATATCGATAATAAAGTCGAAATAAAGCTAATAAAGCTGAAAGGATGATAATAAACTGAAACATGTCAATAATAAAATTGAAATGTTGATAATATTGAAATGTTAAGAATAAAATCAAAATGTGGCCAATAGCGCTGAAAAACCCAAAGTTGTCATGACAGTTCGCTGTACCACAAGCTAGCTTTAGTGCAGGACTTTGATTAAAGTGTCAAAATACAACTTTTCTGTCCCTCAGAATAATCGAACATTGTTATTTAAGTACGTCAATAGTGCATGTCAGGTTTTTTTGTTTTGTTTTTTACCGTTATGATTGTAAAACATGAAAATTGTTTTCAACTCTGATTAAAGCAGCATAAGAGCAAAATTACTCCAGAACAGTGAATTTCACATGCAACTGTTAGATTATTTAGATAGCGCCCTCTGGTGTTGGAATTATGACCAGCATGATAATTTACCCATGTGACAAGATGCAACATTTCAACTTTATTCTCGACACTTTGACTTAATTATCAACATTTTTGCTTCTAAATGTTTTGATTTTATTCTCCACATATCAACTGTATTTCTGACATTTCAACTTTATTCTCAACATTTCGATGTTATTCTTGACATCCCGACTTTTTAAAATTTTCATTTCGACTTGATTCTCAACGTTTCGATTTTATTTTTCACATTTCAGCTTTATTCGTCAGAACAGTGAGCTCCTCGTGCAGCTGTTGGATTTCTTCAGATAGCGCCCTCTGGTGTTGGAGATATACCCAGCGTGACAACTTACCCATGTGTCAAGATGCCCTGCTCTCACCTGCAGGGCAATTTGGGCTTCTCTCATACACACATGCGCGCGCACACAACACAACACTCACAGTGTCGTGATGGAGAAGGGGCCCACAGCTCCGCACACCGTCTCCTTATTTCTTCTGCTTTATCCAAACTAAACTGTTCACCTCCTCCTACATCTTCATGCACCTCCAGCTTTGACGCACCTCCCTCCACCTCCTCCTCCTCCTCCTCCCCCCTCCGTCCTCTCCTCCTCTCTGAGGTGCAGCCTCCATTGTCAGCCGCTATTCTTTCTCTGGGAGCGCGCGCTCTTATCTCTCCGTGAGAGAGAGAGAGAGAGAGAGAGAGGCTGCCGGCGGATAATTTATAGGTTTTAATTACTCGGTATTCCGCCTGATCAGCCGGACGTTCATCACCTGACTGCGGCAGAAAAACGCCTCAAAGCCTCCTGTCAGCGTCAGCGCGCCAAACACTTCATCACGGTGCGCGCAAAGAGGCCCGATAGAAGAAATAAATGCAACAGAGCAGACGCACAGACAGACAGAGAGACGCAGCGGCTGCAGAGGAGCGTTTTCACGGTGTGAATAGAAAAGTGGAACACAGAGAAAACAACTTAATTGGCCTAATTCACACTGAGGCCTTTGTTGATTGTGTTTTTATTTTTATTTTTACGTGAAGCTGCAGGCCTGAGCGCGTCTCTCACAACAACAACAAACATATCTGTCGACTACAGTTATTTTTCAGAATAATAATTGGGCCCGACCCGTACTGGAATTAAGAAAACGGGTCAAATATTCCTAAAATGTTACGTATAAAACCAGAAAATGGTGAAAAACAATCTGCACGCACATGTGCACCTGATAAAGTGGCCGCTGGGTTTATTTTACAGCAGGTTTTTGTTTATTGTTTATCTTTATATCTCCCAGTGTGTTTATAATGAACTGATATAGACTCGGTTGTATGAATCTTGTGGGGAATTATATTGTTTCTGCGATAAAACGACTTGCTCCCAGTAGACCAAACACACCAAAAGAGACTAATTCACTGTAATATTGATCTATATCACCTATGCAATATCAATCATTCTTCATCAATTCACTGTGAAATATCAATATTTACTATGTGGAATGCTGTTAATCCAGCTGTTGTGTGTTGTGTGTAATATTGTTTGGAATGCTTATATTTTCTCTTGTTTATATTGATTGTTTATAAGATTTTTCTCCTTTGCGGCGGTCTAATACTGCTAATAAAGCAATAAAGTTAAGTATCTTAATTCGCATGTGAACTATTAATAAATATTAACAAGACACATTTGTTGCCAGTTATCTAATTCTTTTTATTGCGTTAATAAACTGTTAGTTCATGCTAATCACTGTTAACTAATGTTTGTTTACAAACAAAATGTTTACAAACTATTAAATAATGTATTGATACCTTAGTTAACATGAACAGCATTAGTAAATGATTATTAGACACATTAGGTAACTGTTAATTAACCAGGGACTCACAATTGTTAAATTCTAGGCCAATATATGTTTTTGTTTTGCTTTATCTTGTTTTTTGGTCTTTTGTTGTTGTTGTTTTTATTTCGCCTTTTTGTGTCAAACAAAGAAATTTTAATTATAAAAAAAAACATGGCAGCCGTGTGTGCTACTGCTGTCCTAGTCTGAACGCAAAGAACCAACAAAACATTTAAAAGCAGATCAGTCATTGATCACTACCATCACTGACAGGTGCAGTCAGTTATATACTGATGTTTGTCCAATAAATCAGTGCATACTTTCACTAATGTTCCTGGTTTCTTTATGAATCCATTAAACACTGTATAAATTAACACCTTAGTTAAAGCTTGATTCAGTATGAAATCTCCGAGCTGTTCTTAAACACACCAGAAAGATAGTTGATTGTTCCAGTACGTCAAATACTGACGCTTTTCGTTGGCAAAGCGTCCAGAGCAGCAGAATAATGAGGATAAAAAAGACCATCCAGGCAGAAGGCTGCAGCCTCTCTGCAGACACGGACACGAGCGCACAGTGACAGAGGGTCAGAAGTGATGATATGAAGGGATCATGTTTATACGAGTCTTTACATTGGTGTATTTTTTTTTTAGAGAAATGTTGTAAATTATACCTTAAACAGAATTATTAAATGACAAGACACATTAGCTAACTGTTAATTAACTGTTAACACATGTTCGTTACTACATTAATTAAGAAGCAGGGAATTAAATTGTCATCAACATCATAATAATCGTCACAGTCAATGTGAAACCTACAGACAGTCTGACAAGTTCTCTTCCCGCTGGTTTCACCTTTAATAACGTAACTTTCTCACGTAAACACAACACAACACAACACACACACACACACACACACACACGCACACGCACACGCACCTGAAGGATCTGCAGCTGCAAAACACTCAATGGACAAAAATTGTTTATTCCTTATGTTATCTTTCAGGACAGATGCATTGTGGGACAAAGTGTCAAACGAACGAACGAACGAAAGAAAGAAACGTTCTTAATCGTTTCATTATTATGAAAAACTGAATGTTACAGCTGCAGGTTAAAAGAAACGCATCTGCACTCAATGAGCTCTGGTTAATTTAATATACATTTTTATATTGTCTTATAACAAGAAAATTAATATCCTCACATATGATCGCAGCTCTTCCAGTAAAAAGGAAACTTTTAGTTTTTCAAAACGTCAAAATTCTGATTAAACACCGTTGAATGAACGGATGGACAGCTCATTCTTCCATAATCACACGTGAATTGTGACAGTGGAGCCGACAGGAGCTTTAAGACTTTAAACTGCTTCTGTTTCTACCACAGTGAGACCTGCAGCTTCTTGAATCTCTCTGTTAAAACTGTCAGTCTCAATCCTCCCTGGAGAGGAAAAAAGCTTTAAAAGGAGCTGCTGTCGAGTATAACTGAGAGCTTATAAAGTTTAAAAATGAACCAACCTGAGGACATGTGCGGAATAAACTGTGGACGTAAAACTGACTTCTCTCCCCCGTTTTAATATTTGTTATATAAGCTGAAACCCACAAGAATCACAAGTAGGTTTCATGCCATTTTGGTGGAATCTGCTCTTTTTGACTCTTTTGCTGCTGAATCAGTGACAAAACGGCTGAAAATTGAACAGGAAAAAGGAGCATAAAATGTGGGTAACTTTCAGGAACATTGAGAAACTTTTCCAGAATTGACTGATTCATAATTACAGAATAAAAGCTGTGAGGCAAAGTAAGAAAAACCAGAAGAGGGAAAAAAAATAAGTTTTATTGTGTCTACAGCAGGAACTGTGACATCTGTGGACTCATCATCGCTTCATATCATCACTTTTACCATAAATACACTGAAACAGCTCAGTGAGAGAAAATTATATGAGAGCGACATCTAGTGGTCAATGAGAGAAACGCATGTAAAAATAATAAAACACCCACCCAAACCCTGTAACACAGAATAAACTTTAATGACCAAGTATATTCTTAATATTCTTCCACACAGAGAAAAAACATCTACAGGACAACACAGCTGAACAAATTAAATATTATTAGAGTTGTGACTGGATTACCTGCAGGTCCCAGCTGTTTTTACTGAATTTAGAAAATCCAGTTTTTCTTATTTTGCACCTGCAACATGCCAAACAACTTAAAGATTTCCTTATTTTTATCTGTAATACAGTGCACCATGCATGACGCAGACAGGATGCAACGTAGCAGCAAAAGTGAGTGAGTTTTTGAAGGAGCCTTGCATTTCAACATGAAATAGCAAACACAGGTTTTTGCAATGATATTAATTAAAAGGACAAGTCCCCCCCAAATATATATACATATATATATATATATTTCCCCTGGCTTATACTAATTTATCCATCTAGACACTTTTGATTGTCTTGTGGGAGCAAGTTTTCAATTTAATCTGTCAGTTAAAAACTATTTATAATTGTTTTATCTAAGAGGAAAAAATAAATAAAAGTTGCATTCTGGGTATTTCCTGGTTGAATAAATGTTATTGCTGTTTCATGTAATCTGAGTCAGCTACATGTATTTTGGTGTCATGTTGTGTCTGCCTTTTTGAGGGGACTTCAGAAAACGTGTTATGCAATGAAGCTGCGTGTCCAACTAGACAAAAACAACCCCCGAACATCTCCTCTGAGATATTAGGGGATATTTCAGAGCCAGATGGTTAGATTATAAATTTGGTTATTCTGTTAGGGGGAAAGTTATTATTTATTTATAAAGCTGCTGGTGAGGATTACTTGAAGATGAATCATTTTAGAGGGTTTATTAAAAGTCACTTTATTTTCTATATGTTGCAAAAGCTCGTAAAAGATCTTCAAGGGTAAATTTAATGCAATTATATTTTATTTAATTTAGCTTCTTTGTTACCTTGATTGTTAGACCTGTTTTGATGTATTGGCTGTTATGACATGTATGTTATGTGTTTGTTAGTTTTGATTGTGTATTTGTTTTTGGGGGTTTTTAGTGTGAATCTGGTGTTTTTTGTGTTTATTATTTTCTTTGTCAGCTGGTGAGTTGTGTCTGTTTTTGTTTTTAAATTGAGATAAATATTGGATTGTTAACTTTTTTATCGTGGTGTTATCGTACGTGAGCTTTCGGTATCGTTACACACTTAATATCAGTCTGTCATGTCATGTGACCATTGTTAATATAAAAACAAAGGTTATTACAACTTTAAAGGTGGCATATTGACAGTAACACAGTTTGCCATGTCAGGAGGTTTGCTGCCTGAGTAAATGTGAAATCTCACCAGTGTTGAAAGAATGAACCATGAAAAAAAAATGTAATAATGAACCTCTAAATCTGACATTATCAGTTAACATCATAAAATCATTAAAAAGTAAAACTAAAATAAAGAAACAATCAAATCCTCTCATGTTAAAATGCTTCATGTAACACCTGTGAGGAACTTGACCTGATGCTGACCACAGGAAAATAAGTGATGACTGGTGTTTAAAGTGAGGTATCTGTTTTGTTTCTTCTTAGCACTGAGTGAGAATACTGTCCAGATTCTGGGAACAACGATGAAGATTCAGAGCTGTTTCCACTGGATCATCTTCAACTGTCACACCACTGATTCACACTGGAGTTCGTTTCGATTCCTACGCTGGCAAGAGACGATGGTGAGGTCAAAGGTTCACTGCAAGAAAACGAAAAAAAAGAAACAAAACGAGAAATTAAAGCTGAGGCGAGTGGAAACTTACTGTAGAGGCACAAAAGAGGGAGGACGCGACTTCAGGAAGTAAAAAATCTGAATCCCAAACTGTTTCACAGCACATTTCATCTGAAAGAAAACTATCAATAAGAAAAAAGAAATGTATTTTCCATTTTATCTGACTTCTTTTATTTGGACTTTTTATCTTCAGGTCATTCTTTTTGAATCAACGTTTTTATTTCTTTCCTTTCAGACACTGAAAATTATCAGCAACAAAGCTTTTTTCTGCTGTTTCCAGTTTTAGACGTCAGTATTGTTTCGTTTTGTTTTTTCAGTCATGACCACAATGTTTCCCAAACCACAACTAAGCAGCTTTTGTTCCCTAAACTTAAGAAATGAGAAAACTCATACAAATTGATTTTTGTAATGATCATCATTTATACACACCATACACACACACACACACAAACATCTTATATAACGTCTTATACTTCCTCCTTTAAATAATTAATTTTAAGATTTGCAGGAAACAAACCAGTCTCCTGTCTGAAAGTCCTGTTTGACCCACTCACACTCTGTCACTCATCCTTTTTATTTAGAAAGTTTTAGTGATGAAGAAAAAGTCTTTAGACAAGTTTGGAGAGGAACCGGTTACATGTAACAAGATTATGTAATCTGAATACAAAAAAACTAACTGTATTCTATTACAGTTACAGATTTAAAAAAGACATAATCAGATTACAGATATATTTAGTAATAAGGGGGATTATTAGTGGGATTACATTTTTAAATTGAAAAACCATATACTACCATGCACAGTGCAAACTGTAGTCATTACATGAAAGATTTGATTAATTAATCAATTAATTGTTTGAGTAAATTTTGAATTAAAAAAACAGAAGAAGTCCAAATTCTCTGATTTCAGCTTCTGAAATGTGAATATTTTCTGGTTTCTTTACTCCTCCCTGACAGTAAACTGAATATTATTTAGTTGTGGACAAAAACAAGACATTTGAGGACATCATCTTGAGCTTTGATCAACATTTTTCAACATTTTCTGATATTTTATGGACACCTGAGAAAATACTCAAACATCTGAAAATAATCATTATTTGCAGCCCTAATATAACCCACGCTATATTAGGATTAACAGTTTCACCATATTTTATATTGAGGTAATCCAAAAGTAACGGAAAGTAATCAAGGTAATAAGTAAATGTATCGCAATACATTTTTAAAGTAACCTTCCCAACCCTTCACATACGTATCGTAACTTCTACTAATAACTTTATTTATATAGCACCTTTAAAAACAGAGTTAATAAAGGGTTTCAACAGACGAAGTACCCAGCAGGCAAAGTAACAACAGAAGGTCAACACAATGACGCCAAACAGAAACAAGACAAACTTAAGCTCAAATTGAAGTAAAACTGAAAGAGACTTAAAAACATCGTAAAAATAAAACGACAGTAAAAGAGATAAGAATGGGAAAGTAGAAACAGAGGGAGGAGAATGCATCTAGCCAATATAAATAAATAAAATTAATGAAATAAGACGACATCATGTAATGTCAAACATGTTTATTGTTTTATCCTCCACCGGGTTGCCAGGTTGGACATTCCTGTATGATCTGAATCTCGACCGACCTGATCCACCTCGTGCACTGAAGTATTTTGTTCTATATTGTGCATCTACGTACTCAGTCAAACCATTCATTGTGTGACAGTGACTGACCAGGTCTCAACTCGCCCCCTTTTCTCCTGTGCTGTACAGTGTAACGTGATCCTGTTTAGCTGCTTCAGCACAAGTTAAACCAGTGGACTTGATGGTGAAACAACAACAGAACAAA
>JAJHUR010087733.1:0-10067 GCA_027495735.1 Lutjanus campechanus | reverse complement strand
GTGGGAACTTGATGTGCAGTGCTCACACAGTCACATACACACCAACATATTGTACTTCTACTGTGTTACTGCACATGTAATCAGGTTAATAAGTTAAGTGTCTATTTATTTATAACTAATGTCATTTTCTTTACATTTTCTTTACTGTACCTGTAACTCCCAACAACTCCCTGTTCTCCATCCAGACCTTGTCCTTTTTGGGGACATTCCCATATAAAGGTTGCTGTGGCTCATATAAAAGGTGCCTCTTCTCAACCTTGGTGATCAGCCTCTCGTCGTCTCTGCCGACTGCTCTGATGAGGGGAAACAGAAACTTCAAGGATGTCAGCGTTGATTTTGACTAAATAAAATATCTTGCACGAAACTTTGATAAAAAAAAAAAAGAGCCACTGTGAGTGACACGATGCTCAGCCTGTTCACTGACGCACGGAGCAGATTAGGACATCTTCATTTTAAAAAAAGAAGAAATTGGCTGTTCGCTTCCAGTTAGGAAGATCCACTCTCACGGTAAAGTAAGTCTATTATGCATGCACACTCAGGGGCTGCGTTATATTCTCTTTGATTCTCATCCTATTTGCATTTCACTTGTCAGGTGTGAGGACCTGTATGGGCGCACACTACCTGTGCAACAGCTGTGGTGTCTGTACACAGTGTGATTTGTTTAAAAAATAATAATAATAATAATAATGTTATAATTCAGGCATAGGCATATTGTGACTTCTTCTGTGATGTTGTTCACTTTTTGATAGCGAGCCAATGTCAGTGTTAAGCTAGATATTTTTGTTTATACTAACAGTTATCTTGACAGTGGCGGGGGCAAACTATTTTATTGCATTGGATTATTTTGCCATTCCAAGAGGAAGGAGCAATCATCTGTAACAGATGCTCAACTCGCAAGCATCCATAATTCGTTTTTCAAATAACTAGTGTGGCTTATAAACTTGCACCATCTGTTGGCAGGCATAGGAAATGTATTTCATGTATTCAGTCAGACCAGAAGCAGGGATAGCATGTATCCCCACTGGGTATAAAAAACAAAAACAAAAAAGGATGACCATGGGGAGAGGGGTAGCAGAGGCAGAGATGGGGAAATCCCCCTCATCCCCCTCCCCAAGCAATTCTCACCCCATTTTGTACATAAGCATCATGCTCATCAGTAAATCATAAAATCTGACTGAAACGGAGAAGCAGACTACTGAAAACTAAACAGCTACTTTCTATCTTTCTATCTTTCTGTATCAGTAGTTCTCGTAATTCAGGGTTTGTATTTCTACACCGTTTGTATACAGGAGCTCCAGAACTTTGTTCCAGTTTGCAACATCAAGACTTTTAGCCTGAATCTTTCATAATAAAAGTGTCACTTCCACGGATGTAAACTCATTCTGACTCATTCATTCTTTGTTTGTATTTTATCAAGAACTCATGAATGTATTGGTGTGTTAGTAGTCCAGTCTTTGCACTGGGACCTGTTACAACATACCCACCCCGATGCAAGCCATTGCTACTACTACAGTGCCATGTCCAACCAGAATGGCAGTATTGCAGCTCTGCCCACTCACTGCAGACATAGTGAGTTTATTGTTCCTTTTGGTGTGGTTAAAAGGGGCGTCACCCCAACTTACCGGACTCTGGTTCTGGTTCACGTCCCCGAGAGAGCATTTAAAAATAAGAATTACTCACGCTTGTATCAAGTTTGCCTTTTATACCAGTTTTCTGGATTAGGAAACACTGTGCCTTGGAGATGTCGAGTGATCCTTATCACTTCAATGCTTGAAGCACCCACTCATCTCATTTCCAGTATCTCCAGCCCACCTCCCTCATTGTTTAAACATGGGTGGGACCTTCATAAGGGCATGTGAATTGATGGTGATCTTAACAAAACTGTGAGACAAAGTTTACATCCTACATCTAGTCATCACTGTTTGTTTAATGAGATTAGTTTCTCCTTTAGGAACTTTGCAAGGTCCACATTAAGAAATGCATCGTTTACACTGAGACCACACACACTGTACAGAATGCAGCTATCTAATCTTGTTTGAAACACACTTTTCCACTGGCAGATTGCAGAACCGAGCGCTGGTGCTGCCAGAGGCTTGTAGCTGCATGTTAATATTACAGGATCGCTGTCTTTGGTACAGAGAGCCAGCACGCTTGTTTAGCATCTTATCCAGTGACCTGAGATGATGATTCTCACCAGTTCATCATGTAGGTGAGCTGGGAAGGGAGGGCGATGGGAAGCAGCAATGAAATGCAATAATTAGGGCTACTAGAATAACTGGTGTGTGACTTGTGCATAAGAGTATCTGCATAACACTTGCTGAAAACACCAATGTTTCACTTACATTCCTTCTTTTGATGTAAACATTTTGATGGCAACTTGGCTAGATATTCAGCATACATCCCAAGTCTCTTATCGGTTGTTTTCATCAATCCTCAATGGAACCGGAAGTTCTTCTGGTTCGCCATCTTGCTGGCCGTCCCAAGTCTCATATTTCTGCACGGATTAGCGAGGAGGCATCTCTGATAGGGCGGCACAATTAATTGAAATTTTATTGAAATCGCAATATAGCTTTCTGCAATTTTCAAGTTGCAGGAGATGCATAATGTGTGTCAAAATACTCTAAGGACTCTAAGACTCTATTTCTCCCAATTTCAATGTTATATCCACCATTATTATCAGCGTAACCTGCGTAAATGCTGCACGAGAGTGGACAGTGTGGCAGGCTTGGCAACAGAAACCTAGGATGGCGGTGCTTAGCAAAGGCTCACTTACAATATCGGTCAAAATGATCACAATTTGATAATTTTTTTCAAAATCCTTCAGCCCTGATATCTGAGGAGCAATGAGCGACGACACACGAGAGCGGCCGTCACAGAAGTCTTTAAACCGGCCGACACATCCCTTATTTCTCAGGAGGCAAATTTAAGAAATATGAGAAAATGGCCAAAGTCTCATATTGGTTTTAAACTTCAGAGTTCATTCATGTTGAGGAGACACAGGCGAGACCAAGACGACATCTTATTTTGAACTTTTCCTTCCCTTTGGCATCTGATATGAGACACTGATTTAGCCACTTCTATTTTGTCTATTACACATACAATTTGCCAAATTATTTGCAGAATCATAATATAATATGGGACACAACAAACAAATTATGTAATTTAAAAAAAATCTTTACTCACTGGCTTACTTTTAATGTAATATTTTGCAATCACACTTGATATATGTGATAAGACGTGATAAGTTATCTGTCATTTCATCACAAAGAAATGTGTGTGTCTGTTTCTTTCCATTTACCTGAGAAAGATCTGTGGGTGGAATACTTCCTGTGAACTGATATACAGTTCTTCATGGTAAAATACTGTCTGCACATTATATGGAACTGGGGCACGCAGCCTTTACCCAACCTGCTGAACATGCTCGTGAACCAGGTGGCTGATGGGACGACACTGCGCACACAGCAGGAAAATGCAGGAGACAAAAGCAGCATATTTCAGCGGGTTTGAATCCTTCCGACCCTTTGAGGAGGTTTTTCCACTTCACACGCCAACAATAAGGAGTTAATAACAGCTCAGCCCACCCCTCTTTGCTCTTCTTAGTCATCTTTCTCTCTCACCTTTCCCCCCCTCAGTTTCACCCTCTCAGACAGGTGGAGGGGTAACCCGATACGGTGGGAGCCTTCTGCCTTCAGGGGTTAAAATAACAGACGACAATCTGCCGCTTACTGTGCAAACTGGAGCGATTAATCTATTGCTGGGACCAGAGAAGAATAGGATTTCACCACGTGAGAAAAGTTTAAAAGAGGCAGTTATTGTTCATATTTTTGTTGCAAGGAGTATTTATGATTTTTGAATCCAAAACTGTCTGTTAATCAGTGAATCTGACGACAGGATGACCCTGATTTGCCGCTGTCAGGATCAAACAGTGCGCTGGAATGGTGTGGGTTGCCTCAGCAGATTATCAGCTACAGGAAACAAATCGGACATAATTCAGTGTGTACTCTACCCCCTCCTTCCCTCCGCTTGATGACGTCACAAACTCATATCTCACCTGAAGGAATTCCAGGACTTCCGGAAACCCAAATATGGTGACGCATCCTGCAGCATTATCAGTAGTGCGGGGGTTGCGACACACATTTCATGCTTTCTCTCTTTCAGCATTTGGCAGGAGTTATACAATGTTATGTGTCTGATACACGTAATAAGAACCAGCCTCTTTTTGAGGAGGCTTTTACTTCAGGGTTTTTTTTTTTCCTGTAACTTTCCAAAGATCTGATCTGGAATACATTAAGTGATAGTGAATACAAAGATATCTGTATTTAAAAGCCACAAGTATGTATTTTATTCTCAGGTGATCATTAATATGCACTTGCAGGAGAGAAGATTAACTCAACTTTACACCTGTATACTATGTAAACTTTATTATGCATTTTCAGCTTTTAATTATAAATAACTGCCTTTACTTAGCTAACACATAACATTTCTCGGATGTTCCTTACAGATCTCTATTTGGTAACCTTCCCATAACGTTGTGCAGATGTTTTCGTGTAATGTAACATTCAGGGGGCTCACTGAGCCCCTAGTAACCAGAAATGCATGTAGGGATTGAAATATCTATATATTTTTTTTAGAACTAGTAAGTTTCTGTAATGCCTTCCTCTATAATAGAAAAAATTAAAAGAGTAATTTAATTGTGTGACTGAATATTTTCAAAAAACACTGATTCTTGTCTAATTATGTGGTACAGTCGCCTGATGA
Organism: Lutjanus campechanus; assembly: GCA_027495735.1. Lineage (NCBI taxonomy): Eukaryota > Metazoa > Chordata > Actinopteri > Lutjaniformes > Lutjanidae > Lutjanus > Lutjanus campechanus. Next base: position 5,309 of record JAJHUR010087733.1, on the reverse strand, counting down.
ACGGGTTATTGCAGGACCCGCGGGTTGTGGGTCGACTTACTAGAAAATACCACAGGTCCAGGCCAGAGAGTGAATTCAGGTTCTATGTATGATCATTCTCGCAATACTCCATCATTCATCTATCATTTTTAATTTTGTAATTTTGTAGTCAAACTACACCTATGTTTTTTTCCCCCTGAGGTTCCCTGTTTGTAGCCTTTAGTTAACCCTCCAACAACGTTCTAAGAATGTTGTGCAAAGGTACAGACTGTTTGCAACACAAAACCTGCTGTTGTGACATTGAGCAAACTTTCTCATAACATTTCAGAACATAACCAAAATGTCACTTTCATGCTGGGAACTCTCCTTTTAACATCAAGGAAATGCTGACCGACCTTCCCATAACAATCCGGGAAATACTTTTATGGTTTTATGTCAGAAAAACTTGCCGTTTTAACATCAAAGTAATGCCTATCAGAGAAGTTCAATGAATGTTTCCAGAACGGAAAAGCCAACATTTTCCCAGCTGGGTATAAAGTACATTTGAGACGTTTACTGCCCACGGCATCTTCCAACCACCCAGGCAGACCAGCTGGACCAAATGCCCCAGGAGGAGACAGAAGAGAGCCAGAATAAGCAGCCCCGGTCTCACTCCTCACTCCCAACTCGTCAGGAACTTGTTTTTAAAATGACGTCACATGACATATGTAATGTAATGTATTATTGTAGCCCTGAACACGGTGTTATCATGAATTAGTTTTAGTGCCTACGTGTAACCAAACTGCAACCATTTCACAGTGTTAACCACGTGTTAAAATGGCTGAGATACAGACGCTAAAGAGAACCTTGTACTTAACAATCAAACATGCACACACTCTGGATGGACGATCATAATGACATAAATAAATGACTGTGATATCTTGATGCATTTTTGAGGCACAGTATGAAAATAAATTGCTCAGTTGCAGTGCCAGCAGTGTTTCCCCTCCGGCCTCACTATCATGTTTTGCAATGTGTTGCTGTCAGTTACAGAAATATACGGCCATAAACTGCTCCAGTTCCCTTCCTGATAAGACAGTCCATGTCAGTAAAATGTCAGTAACTGTGCTCTTCACATTTATGGCTTAAAAATGTCTCTCAAGGCTTACAGCATATCCTTCAAAATCTCTTTTCCAGATAAGGGGTTAGAGACTCCTCTCTGTCTCATTTCTTACAAAAAGAAACCACTGATAAACAAAGAACAAAGACACCAGCTGTTGCAAGCATTTTTAAAATACATTTTATTTCTGAAACGTTTCATTTTTCCACGACACAAATAAAATGTCCACAAGTGGATTGAGAGTCCATGGAAACAAGGCCAAGCGAGGTAAAGGAGGGCGCAAGATGAAGGCCAGAAAACTGAAAACCTGGCAGATCAAAACCATCTGATATAATTAGTTTCCAGGTTGACACCCTAACCTCCTAATATGATCAAAAAAGGGTCCCCAGATCATAAGAAACTTGGCGTGGGCATTGGACAGAGTTGCATGAATCATTTTTCTGTCTTGTATAATCACGATTTAGGAGAAAAACCACATTTAATCCGTATTACAGGGGCTGTTTGGGTTTGTCAGTCTGTATGTTGTGTTGTTAAGCCATAAACTGTGTGTGTCCACAGATTTACTGACGTTCTTACCTCAGAAATTTCTAACTGTAACTCCATAATTTCTCAATGCTGAGTAAATCAGCCTGTGTTGATCAGTCATGCCTGCAGGCTATTTTATAAACAGGGTCAAAGTTATAAACCGTCTGACTCTTTCCTGTGAACTCACAATCAATAAAATGATTGCAGCAGTGATCAGTGGATTGCCGTGTCTGGACAGATAAGGGATCTGAGATGATGAATCATGCTTTGGCGTCACAGGAAGTGAGGCGTCATCCAGGTGGTACTGATATGATACTGTGACTTGTGTTGTTTTACACTGTAATAAAGAAAATCACCTTTTTAACTGTCACACCACGAATTTTCCTGAAATCTTAAACCAGAGTTTCTCAAACTTACAACTCAAAGGTCTGGATCGATTGGCCGTAACAAAATAACATTTCATTGACTCATTTAGAACTTTAAAGTAAAATACAGTAAACGATCAGACAGTTAGACCATTTATTTCTAACTCGGATATTTTCTTACGACTTACTTTAAGCTGGAGCTGATTTAGAAGCTGATAGAAAATCCTCTGGTGTGATGCAAATGTGTTGACTCAGCAGCAACACCAGAACACTCAGTTGCATTTAACGTCACCATGGCAACGTTGTGAACAGTAATGTATTGTGTTCATAACATGAGGTATGGGCTGGGTCAAGACTGACGTGCCATTTAGCCTGCATGTGTAGAAGTCCTGTCGATTAGTTCCCACTAGACAGGAAAGTTGGAATTCACGTCATAAAATAATATACATTTAGTAAGACAGGCTGCTAGGAAATGCAGTTAACTTTTACTGAAAACCGAGTCCCACACAGTGATGGACTGAGCTTTCAAACTAACTGCTGCTTCACAATCTGATATCAAGATTCATCACAACACTAAGAATTGTTCTAAATTTAGCATTTGCTGTGTGGGTTCCCTATTTTAAACCCTGCACACTACAATTCATGTTATGTGGTTTTGTTTATTTTCTGTTTGACGTTCAAACTGCCCAAGAATCAACTTTACAACTAGATAAGACAGTCATATAATAAAGATGAAGAAGAAGAAAGGTGATACAATAATGATCACTGATATGGCCCTTATAGGAAGTTAAATGATGGGTAAGTAAATGTATTTATTTCAAGAAGGAAACTGACCAATAAGCACTGACACGTGCCAGTTTATATACTATAGAATTAATCATGGTATTCATTTAATTTCTGATTTCATCATAAAGTGTTTAAGACCGAACAAAAAGCAACAATATTTGGGTTGTAGAACAAACTCTAAACACAACTCAAGCTATCATCATTTTAGCTGTTTTGGTCTCCTCCAACTCCTGAGGAAAATTTTCAGCTCTTTAGTTGCTAAATGCTTCACTGTGTTTGTGTTTAACCTTGTCTGTCTGCTGTTGGGTGCTGGGCAGGTAGTGCACTGATGGTTTTTATCAGAACTTTTCTGTTGTCTACTGCAGCTGGAAAAATTAGTTGTGAGAGAAGTGAAAATCAAATAAAACCAAAACACTTCACTTTAGGAAGCTAAAACGGTCTGTAGAGCCAAGAGGAGCTGTGGAAGTGGCGTCTTTCACATTAAACATTGCTATTTGATAGAAACATTGATTGCTACAGAATAAACATTTGTGTGTCTGTCCATCCGTCCCATCTCTGTGAACGCTCAAGCACGCCTTGACCAAATTCTTCATCTTGTGAAAGCTGTGCCTCGAGAACGCCTTGAGAAAATTTCCTCAAGTTTGGCACAAATTGTCCACTTGGACTCAAGGATGAACTGATTCGAATTTCAAGGTCAAAGGTCACTGTGACCTCACGTCCGTTGTCCCGTTCTTGTGAACTCGATATCTTCAGAATGTCTCAACGGAATTTCTTCAAATGTGACCTTGCGTCCGTCCCATTCTTGGGAAAAGTGATACCTCGAGAATGCCTCGACAGAATTTCTTCAAATTTGGTACAAACGTCCACTTGGACTCGAGGAAAAACTGACTAGAATTTGGAGGTAAAACGATCAAGGTCACTGTGAGCTCAGAATTTTTTTTAATTTTACCATAACTCAAGAATTTATACGCTAATTATGACACAATTTTCATGCAAATGTATAATAGGATAAAATGATGAGGGGGAGACAATTTATATTGAAAAGGTCAAAGGTCAACTTCACTGTGACATCATTATGTTCCCCTCTATATCAGCCCTCTGTAGTCTTATGAAAAAATAGTCTCTGAGTTAAGACAACATGTTTCTCACTGGATAATATCCACTCGAATCATACATGTCATATGAAAAATACACTTTTTAAAAATTCCCTCAAAGTCTTTATCATAGGAGTCTGGAGTCTAAAGGTTAGCAGAGGCAAGGCGATAATTCTAGTTACTTTTAAGAAAAAGATGATCATGATACTGAGAGAGTGCTGATGCCTTTGCTTCGCATCTTTGACCACCTCTTTTTTTTCTGCTGAAAAATCCATCAGGAAAAAAAAGCTGCCTCCGTTGCCTTCTTTTGTCTTGTCTCCTCCTCCCACCACCTTGACCTTGACCAAGGTCTCACCTCTGTACATACTGCAGATAACTGACGTAATGAAGTAAACCAGTTCTGAGTTTACTCAGATCAATGCTTAAGCTCCCACCTCAAAGAAAGGTAAACACGCCTGTATCGGAGGCGTCATTCCTGAGAACAATCGGAGGCTGTTCACAGGTTCCTCCCTCGGTCAATAAAGAGGCCTCCAAGTCCAAACAGCCAATCTGAGGCTTTCGTTGCATCACACCTACAATTCACTGGTACAAGCTAAGTACAAGTTCAACTATGACTACAATAGAAAAAAAAAACACCCACCTCATTACTGTGGTTATCATTATCACAATTATCATCATCATCACAACGATATGCTCCCCATCATCGTCTTTGCTTTCCATTAATTACCATCATCATGATTCATTTCCTCACCCTTGTGTTATCTGTTTAATGCAGTCAGTATCTCTTTTTCCCACAAATGATTACAAAAAACAAACAAATGAAAATGAACTAAACAAATATTACTCACAAATGTATCTTAACCGCCCGCCCCCCTCTGATTAAGTGTATTTACTTCCTAACGGGTCAGCCCTGGATGTAATGGACGGTTCTGCAGGACATGGGTACTGTACCTTTTGCTCAGTGCCAATGTGGCAAGTAAAGTAGGGTGTCCTTTATGAAGTGAGGCGGAAAATAAAGGTGTGGTGGGTCGGGTGGTGGATGGACACTGCAAATCAAGAGTTACCATCTAGACATGACTGTCAAAGTGTTGCAAGATTTGAGCACATTGTTTTTTCATTGTGCACATTGTACAAACAGTTATTTTTTTATAATGTGACTATATTGTGGTTAAGATCTGCATATGTTTTGGACATAAAACAGTGAGGGAAAGATAATGGTTTGGGTTAAAATGATCACCATAGACTGTATAACTAGTGGACGGAGCTTCTGGGCCTGTGCCAGCGTGGCCAGCAGGGGGCGCCTCCACTGGTGCGAGAATCTGATGGTATCTATACTTATGGCAAAATGACCCCTTTTCTCACCTGATTTACTACCTCGACAAACAGTTTCCTAACAACTTTATGGTCTAAATCACTAGTTTCAAGTCTTTTGCAAGAGAGCATGATGTTAATTTGTAAATT
>JAJHUR010087730.1:0-13476 GCA_027495735.1 Lutjanus campechanus | reverse complement strand
TGTTTACATTGTTTATTAGAAGATCATCTTTTTATTAGGAGGATAATTAGCCCATTCACTGGGTATGTCTGTTGTTAAGCACAGAAATAAAGCTTCATTGTCTTTTTTTCTATTGTTCAAACGACTGAAGGACAGACATTTTTCTAAATACCGGCTTTTATCCACCGGCTGTGAAGAAAGCATTGAGGGCTGTCATCACAGTGCTGTTTAACGTCAGTCAAACAGAGCACACATGGGTCAAAGGCAGGTTAACCTGTCACCGTATTTGCTACTTTCGCTACGCCCAACTGTGAAAATTGAGTGAACACAAAGTCACAAACTCTGCACACCCAGAAAGAGTGGAACATGACGGAAACTATGAGAAATTAAAAAAAAAGGAAATACGGCTACAGCAAAGACTGAGAAAGTAAATCTATCTGCGTCTGTTCATGGCACCTATATATGCACCAACCAACCAACCAACCAGCAAACCAACCTGCCTACCTACAAACCGACCAATCAACCAGTATGTGACTTAAAATACAACTACTAAGCCTCTATAAAAACACACACAGGAATGTGGAGGTCAACTGATTTTCTAGCATCTAGGGCATCCTATACAGCACTGCATTGCATTTTCTCCACTGAAGGACACCCTCAGGGGCACTTTATCATGTTTTATCTAGCATAGGGGCATCCAACAGCACACTTTATCATGTTTTGTCCACTGGAAGGGCACCCTAGAGCAGTGGTTTCGAATCCAGCCCCCTCTACTTGTATCTCAGATAAGCAGAGATGTTTAAATAGTTTTGTATACGGACTTTTGTATAAATTGTGATTTTCATTAACGTGTGCAAATCCAATTTTGACAACCTCAGAGGAGACGAAGTCTTGGGGACCCCCTGTGATTTTTGCCACCCCCTCTAAGGGGGCCCAGACCCCAGGTTGGGAACCAAAGGATGTTTTATCTTGCACAGGGGCATCCAGGAGCACTTATCACTTTTGTCCACAGGAAGGTCTCCTTAGAGGACACTTTATCACAATGTCCTGGACACTGGGCCACCCTAGAGGACACTTTATCCAAGAGGGCACTTTTGCTGCGTTTTTCGGGCTTGGGGGCACGGGGGGCAGTCACTCCTCTTACCCCCCTTGAGTTCAACAATGCCTGCCTATCTATCTATCTATCTATCTATCTATCTATCTATCTATCATCCACACTTGTTTTTTACCTCCAAATAAGTATTGTTTTTGTATTTTTCTAAAGCAAATGTGTTTGTAAAATCAAAATATATTTTTTCAAACCTTTAATACTATCATCCCTCATTTATTATCTTCTACACACGCCTCAGGGTCACAGGGGACAAAGACCTGTTGGGGGTGGGGAGGACTGGAGTCTATAATATCTGCATGTGTTGCACAAGAGGCGGGGACACACACGCGCAGGTCGCCAGGACTCTCTGGTCGTTACTAGAAAAAGTAATCCCGTTACTGCCATCAACTGACAGGACTCACTTGCAAACTGATGCGCATTGCTATTGGACGTGTCGAGGGTTGGACTCCTGCACCCCGCCGCCTGTTATTCCACCGCAGCGAGCGCGTCTGGCCAGTCGCTCCTCGGTGCGCGCTGGATATGGATCAGGACGCAGCGTGTCTCCTTGCCGTCTCCAGCGGACAGGCTGCACTCTGCGGCGCATAAAAGGTGCCCAAATGAACCGCCGCCCTCCTGGCTCCTCCGGCGTGCAATGGCTTAACAGGAGAGACATGAGTGTCCGGACGGAGGACAGCATCACCTTGTGCCAAAGGGCTCTCCAGATCGTTACGGAACTTTGTCTCACGGGACACGTCGACCGGGAGAAATGTTCGGATATATTTCCCCTGGAGAGCAGCATACCAGGTAAAGGACACGCAGGTAAATGGAATAAAGTCATTATTTTGTCTTGATCCAATCCCCTAAATTAATCACTTTCCGTTTCTAGAAAGAAAGAAGGAAAGAAAGAAACTAACAACACTTACTCAAACTTTACTGGAACACTTACTTTCACGTATTTTATCGTGTGAAACTGTTGTTAAAATGTTTCTCTACCTGTTACGCATCTTGCTGCAGCTCAGTCCAGACTGATGAAACTGCAACAGGTGGAAAACAGACGGAGGCAGACAAATTATTATCCTGCCTTTCTCTTGTCTTTTGCTCCATTTATCACTTTGAAAAGCTGCATTTTCAGACTGAATTAATGCAGTAATATCCAACATTTTCTTAAGTGTGTGGTCTCTATTTCCTTATTTCCTCATTAATTTGCCATGTGTGGGAGCTTTACCAGCCCAAAATGTTGGTATTTGACGTCCTGTGAACAGGACAAGACGATCAATAATCTTTCTGCTGCGTTTACGAACAGCTTGGACAAATTTTACTGATTCAGCTTTTAGGCGTCCTAACACATGATAGATAATCAGTGCAAACTGTACATTTAAATATCAGAGCAAGAAATGTCCCATTTTTAGAAATATGGATACTACCTGAAGGGTTGAGGTTCTAACTAGAACCATTTGCTTCAAGTTGACAAGTTAAAGAACCCTTTTTGTTTTTTGTGTTTTATTGCAAACAGTGAAAACCTAGCATTTTAAAAATGTCAAACTTAAATGAAGGTGGGTTCTTGTAGAACTCCCTAGGTGGGCTCTTGTTGGCACCCTTAGAAGGTGGAACAGTTCTGGATAGAATCCCCAGAGAGGGTTCTAGGTGGAACCATTACACCATAGAAAAGTTCTCTGTAGAACCCCTCATAGGGGTACAGTTGTATAACCCTTTATGTTGGATTCTAGATAGAACCATCTGAAAGGGTTCCAAGTGGAGTCTATTTAAAAGGTTCTACAAGAAACGAAAACGGGTTCTCCTATGGGGACAAGCCAAAGAACGTTTTTTTCTTCCTATTTTGAAGAATGAAAACCTTGTATTTGTCAAAAATCAATTTTTAAATGACTATGGGTTCTTGGTAGAACCCTACGTGGGGTCTTGTTAGAACTCTTAGAGGTGCAAAGGTTCTGGATAGAATCCCTAGAGAGGGTTCTAGGTGGAACCATTACACCATAAAAGGCTCCTCTGTAGAACTTTTCATAGGGGGTTCTGTCTGGGGTTCTAGGCATGACCCTTTACGTTGGGTCCTAGGTTGAACCAACTGAAAGAGTTCCAAGTGGAACATTTATAAAAGGAGCCAAAAACGTTCTCATATGGGACAAGTCAAAGAACCCTTTTTGTTTCATGGTTAACACTTTAATTTCTAAGAGTGAAAACCTTGTATTTGAAAAATGTCCATTTTTAAATGACAGTGAGTTTTTGGTAGAACCCCCTGCGTGGGTTCTTGTTAGCACTTTTAGAGGTGTAAACTTTCTGGATAGAATCACTAGAGAGGGGTTCTGAGTGGAACCATTACACCATCAAAGAGGGGGTTCTGGATGGAACCTTTCATAGATGGTTCTAGGTATAACCCACTAAATTTGGTTCCAGGTAGAAACCTCTGATAAAGTGGAAACTTAATAAAAGGTTCTATCAGGAACCAAAAAGGGTTCCCCTATGAGGACAAACCTAAGAACCCTAAAATTCTAATTTTTTATATCTTAGAGCAGATGAGAGACCAAATTGTTTTTTTCCACTTCAGTCACTGAACATGCGATTGGTCGATGCTTCAGTCACTGAACACGTGATTGGTCGATGCTTCAGTCACTGAACATGCGATTGGTCGACTGAACATGCGATTGGTCGATGCTTCAGTCACTGAACGTGTGATTGGTCGATGCTTCAGTCACTGAGCATGTGATTGGTCGATGCTTCGGTTACTGAACACGCGATTGGTCGATGCTTCGGTCACTGAACATGCGATTGGTCGATGCTTCGGTCACTGAACACGCGATTGGTCGATGCTTCAGTCACTGAACATGCGATTGGTCGATGCTTCAGTCATTGAACATGCGATTGGTCGATGCTTCAGTCACTGAGCATGTGATTGATTGATGCTGTGGCTCCTTCACTGAGGTGTTATATGACTTTATATTGTCCTGCTTTATCAAACAGGTGCACATGCTGCCCCCTCTTTCTTACAGCTTGCTTTCTCTCCCTTTTTCTCTTTCTCCCTTGCATGTTTGTCTGTCATATTTCGTCCCTTGCTTACTTTTTTTCCTGTTTATGTGTCTCTGTCTTCCTCTATGGGTCTCTCCATGGTTACATGTAGACATCTCTATTAGTCTCCTTGCTGTGGTCGTGGGTTTCTGTGGCCTCGCCCTGTTGGTAGTCTCTCTCTTTGTCTTTTGGAAGCTGTGCTGGCCCATTTGGAGGAGCAAGCCTCTGTCAGCCCACGTCGAAAATGGCCTCCACGTGGGTTTCCCCGAGGCGCCTCCGCCCAACTCCCCACTGGTCAACGAGTCCAAAGCGGCAGAGGTGGAGAAGAAGTACCCGCTGGAGGTGAAGGTGAACGGGCGGAGCTCTGTCAAGCTCCTGGAGGCGGCCATGAAGATCAGCCAGACGTCTCCAGACATCCCCGCCGAGGTGCAAACAGCCCTGAGGGAGAAGCTCAGCCAGCAGGCGAAGATCCAGAGGCAGACCACTGAGCCAACCTCCTCCTCCAGGTACTCTACATGAACCCACTGCACTCTCAGAAATAAGGGTTCCAAAAGAGTTCTTCAGGCAGGTGTGCACTGGCCTTTGAATCGAACATTGACACCCATACATTTAAACAGGGGAGCTGCGTTTTTTTTTCAGGATAAAAATTTAAATGAGTGGTTTATATTAAAGGGTTTATGTCAATAGCAAAGTGCCCGGGGAGAGTTCTGGATGGAACCATTGCAGCATAGAACTGTTCTCTGTAGAAACTTTCCTTTTCCTACATATAAGCTCGGGTTCTTTAGTCTGTTCCATTCGAGATCCTTGGAACCTTGTTGCTATTTTTGGTGGAAATGCTTAGAGCAGTTCAAATTAAGGTGCTTGAACCAGAATGGGGCCACTTCCATGTTTGTGGAAAAGGTTTAACAGTGGGTTCTGGGTGGAACCCTTTACTCATGGTTGTAAATATAGCCCTTTATGTTGTGTTCTATGTAGGATCCTCAGGGCCTTTTCCACCAACATGGAACTGGCCCCATTCTAGTTCAAGCAACCTAATTTTAAACTATTCTGAGCATTTCCATCAAAAACAAACTTGTTCAGAACCTGAAAAGTTGCATCAGGAACCAAAAATCAGCAGGTTTTCTTTGGGAACCAAAGTTTTTCTGAGCATGTTGTGGATTGTGGAGCGCACTCTGTTGATGACATCTTTGATTGCAATGGTTCCACTCAATGCAGCCTGGTTCATTAGATAGCACCAAGGTTCCAATAATTTTGAACGAATCAGTTCCAGAACCACAGTTTGTTTGGTGGAAAAGGGCCCTCGGGTTCTACAGAGAACCCTTCTTTGGTGTAATGGTTCCATCCAGAACCCTCAATAGGCTCTTTTCCACCCAAAGAGTTCTGGTTGCACAGCAGCATATAGAATATGACACCCCAAAGTTTGGTTCCCAAATAAGACCTGCTGTTTTGGTTCCACCTGGGAACCATTTTATTTAGGTGGAAATGCTCTGAAAGTATTCCATGTGGAACCAAAAAAGTTTTTCCTACGAGAACAAGCCGAAGAACCTGTCATGGCTCTAGTCAGCACTTTTATTTCTAAGAGTGTGCAGTCACAACTCCTCCCTGTTTGCCCCTGTACTGACTAATATTAATGAACAATAATACTGAGGCCAAGCTATTTGTACACGTGTATCTGCTGCTTACAATTACAGCAGTATTTTTGAACCCACTTTGGTTTGTTGCCCCCCTCCCATGATACAATGGGGAACACACAAAACTGTTGCCTACGCAATGCAGAAGCTGTCCTGACAGTTCGTGACAGAGTAGCCACTGCCCTTGAGGTGCTTTGGCACGTGTCATGTAGAGCACCACAGACTGGCTGCTGACCTTGAAACGCTGCTGCACATGTTGAATAGTGTCTCTTCAGCTCTGTCTGACCAGAACAAAAAAAAAAAAAAATCACCTCTTGTAGGCTCATCAGCCGGGGCTTCAGCACGTCTCCTTGCTTCAGTTCGAACCCTATAATCTCCTGTACGTGTGAGTCGAGCTGCTATGGTAACGGCGGGAAGCAACCCCAGTAATTAATCCAGCTTTTGCTTCTCTTTGTTTCCCAGCACTGTGTTTAAACTACAACGTCCATAATTAGCAGTGCTGTGGGGTGGGAGCTGTCAGGGTGGACGGTTGGCTTCTGGTGGGACGCAACAGGCAGCTGCGCTCAGTTTCTCAGCCGTTATTGACAATCGCCTTGGCTTGTCGTTAGGCTCGTTAATTAAATTATGTGGAGACCGAGGGCTTCATGAGTTATACACCCACCAGGGATGCAGAACGGCCACTTGAAAGATTACACCGCCCACCGTCTCAATTCTTCCACCCATTCCTTTGACAGCGGTTCCTGATGTTCAATGATTATTTCCTTTTTTTTAAAATGACAAACTGCCAAAAACTCCCACCACATGCAATAAACTCTTAGCTCAAGTCCAAATACTGTTTTAGGGCCAATCTTAGGTCAACAGAAATGCCTTGAATATCTGTTGTGTATTGCTTTGCTTAAAGGGATAGTTCGGATTATTTGAAGCGGGGCTGTATGAGGTATTTATCCATAGTCAGTCTATTACCAGTCGACACACCTTCAGTTTGGACAAGCAGCACGAGTAACATATAGGAAGCTAAGCAATGAACTGATGTGGACAGGGTCAGCAGCAAAACGTAATTTAGCTGCCTAAAAAAGAATCAGTATCAGCTAAAGTGGATGCTATATTGGGCGCCCCTGTAGCTCGGTTGTTAGAGCGTCCGCCCCACGCACTGAGGCTATCAGCCGTCTGCAGCGGCTGCCAGCTCGACTCCGGCCTACGGCGCATTTACTGCATGTCATCCCCCGTCTCTCTACCCCCTGTCCTTTCAAATCTTCAGCTGTCACCTATCAAATAAAGACAAAAGCTTTTAAAAAAAGAGTACAGAGAGTACACTATGTTTAGAATATTTTCACCACTTTATCTTGCCGTCAGACAGGATTTTCGAGGTAGAACTCTTTGAAACAGTCCCAACTGAAACCTTTTAAAAAGGATTTACTATGGGGAAAGGCCAAAGAACCCGATATGGTTCTAGTTAGCCCCTGTATTTCTAAAGGTGTAGCAGAAGCTTAAAGTGGCTGTAGCTCTCATGTGGTTCAATCCCAGGACAACACTTACCAGTAATGACTCTTTTAATGTGCTTGATGCACATTGTAATAGCTTGAAATGTTCACAATGACCCAGACATCATATAAGGGGGTTGCAATGATTAATTGATTATGATTTGATTGATGACAGTAAAGTGAATATCTTTGGGTTGTGGGTGAAAAAATACATTTGAGGACGTCACCTTGGGCTTTGGGAAAAACTGATTGACATTTTTCACTATTTTCTGACATTACATGGAATAAACAGATAATCAGTTAATTGAGAACATGGTGTATTGATAGGTTAATTGATAATGAAAATAATCATTGGTTGAGCCTGGTTAAGTGGCTTAATTTGCCTTGATTTTGTAGGACACTGAGACATACCTCAAAGACAATTTAAAATACAGCTCTTTCTTTTTGGTTTTACCCTCAAAGCAGTACCAGGCAATAAAATCCCAAGTGGCCAAACTGAGATATTTTTCTTCATTATCGTCACCACTGACTGTGGTTTTGGGAAAATGAAAATACATCTCCGGCATTCAGATTTGAGCTCTTATACAAATTACCTGGAGGCTGCAAAGTTCTGTGATGTTAACATCTTTCGAGAAAACCACGGTCGGGTTTGACTCGCCAATCTTGTCACCTAGCAACTGGCCCTCAGACAATCACAGCGAACTGACAGCCATGGCACAAATGATATGGCACAGGAAGCACGGATGAAAATTAAATTCTATATCTAAGTATTGTAAACAACATAGACTGCTGCATGTTCTGCAAGAGCCAGTGCAGAACTCAGGGGAGAAAAAGAAATACAACCAAAACACACTGACTACTAACTGGACAGAGAATAGCAGGAACTATTTGTCATTACACTTCACCTCATATAACCCCCTGTTTTGCAGTTGTGTTGTTGACTTTTAAGCCTCTTTAAACCATAACGTACAGTCAGTACTCTGGGGATTACACAAAAATCGACTAACACCAGAGATAAAACCCTAATTTTATTGCTTTCTATTTCCGATTTCAATAAAGTCTGAAACAAAGAAGTTGGAGGTCGTGTGAGTTCAGTTCATCTTATTTCCAAAAACTGATGCGACCTGATCACAAGATTAAGAAAATGATAAAAAACTAAGATCTCGTCAAAGACTATTTGTGTGAAATTGTTTGTTTTATTGATTATGTAGACAGATAAAATCACAAAATCATGCTGGGATTTATCTTTCCCTCGTAATGAGTTATGTTGAACCATCTGTGAAAGATTCCACTCAGAGAGGTTCTACAGAGAACCCTTCTATGGTGTAACCCTCCCTGAGGGTTCTATCCGGAACTTTCCCACCGTCTAATCCAAACCGGGGTTCTACTGAGAACTTTTTTTTATATTCCAAGAGTTTTATCTGGAACATATCCAGCATGTTCTACTGAGAACCCTTTTATTTTATGGCACAAAGAACCCTCTCTGGGGGTTCTATCCACAACCTTTCCACCTTCTAAGGGTGCCCACAAGAACCCACCCAGGGGGTTCTACCAACTTTTTTTTTTAATAATCCAACAGTTGTATCTAGAACAAAGTCAGGGGATTCTACTGAGAACCGTTTTACATTCCAAGGGTTTTATCTAGGACATACCCAGGGGGTTCTTCTGAGAAACCTTTTATATTATGGTACAAGAAGAACCCTTGGCAAAAGACTTCCAAAATGGGTTCTTAAGATAAAAAAGGTTCTTGATGGAACCCTTAGTCTTACAAAGAAGCCTTGACAAAAGAGTTCTTCAAAGATTTAAACAATCCGTCAAGAACTCATTCTTCCAAAAAAGGGTTCTTTAGATGAAAATGTTTCTTAATGGAACCCTTAGTCTTACAAAGAACCCTTGACAAACCCTTTTGCTAATAAAGGGTTCTTCAGAAGCAAACGGTTCTGGGTAAAACCACTTTGGAACCCTTATTTCTAACAGTGTACAGAATATTAGGTGAATATCAGGCGGTTGCTCAGTGAATATTTATGCTTTTATACCAGATTATTGTGTTTTTATCTTGAGGACTAAAGAGCAACCAAAAACCTTTTCTGAGCTATTTTAACTGTGTCAAAACATGTTCCATGAATGCCACATTAGTATGCATCATGCTTTTTTAGATAAAGTTCCCTCCTGACAAACCATTAGCACCCATCATAACAAAGCCACTCATGCATAACACTGTCACTTGAGACATTTACCCGATGCCCTTTACCCTTTTCAACAGGCACAATTCATTCCGGCGCCACCTGCCTCGTCAGATGAATGTCACCAGCGTAGACTTCAGCATGGACACAGTGCCTCTCCGCCAGTCTTCTACAGCGAGCATCGGAAGAATAAAGCCTGAACTCTACAAGCAGAAATCTGTGGACTCAGAGGACGAGGCCAAAGAGCCAGTGGAGACTTGCGGGAAGCTCAGCTTCTCGCTGCGCTACGACTACGAGGAGCAAGCTTTGGTGGTGAGAATCCTCAAGGCCTTGGACCTGCCTGCCAAAGACTTCACGGGCACCTCCGACCCCTACGTGAAGATCTACCTGCTGCCGGAGAGGAAGAAGAAGTTCCAGACGCGCGTCCACCGCAAGAACCTGAACCCCATGTTTGACGAGACCTTCTGTTTCCCCGTGGTGTACGACGAGCTTTGCAACCGCAAGCTGCACTTCAGCGTCTACGACTTTGACCGCTTCACCAGCCACGATATGATTGGCGAAGTGGTGGTGGACAACCTCTTTGAACTCTCTGATCTTTCCAGGGAGGCTGTCGTGTGGAAGGATATTCACGCAGCAACTACGGTGAGCTGTTGTTCGCACTAACACGCTGCCAGATCCTCACAATGTTGCCATGTAAGAAATGTTGCACCAGACTTCTGTGAATGTGAACATCTGAGTAGCAGTGAATGGGAAGTTACACTGTTTTTAGAAAGGTCAAAACATGAATTGTTGCACTGAATCACTTGTAAAAGCCTGAATTCATCAACAATGTTTCACAAAAGTGGCAGGTGGAACACACTGCATTATTCAAATGCTTTGGGAAATGCATTTCATCAGCCGAACACCCACACACATTTTCCAGAAACTGCCGGGTATTCTTCTGTAGTAAATATAGCAAGAGAATAAACTTGTCTAATATATTAACTGTTTATTTTTTGTCAGGAGCGGTATGTTCGCAAACTTTAAACAGGGCGTACAGTTATAGTGCACTGTAGGTAGCATGTCCTCATATGAACTCTTGCTAAAAAATAAAAAAGATGCAGTGATTGAGCCACACTGCCACATGCATTTCACTCCTACATGAACACTTATCACAGCTTACTCAAGAGCCTCCGCTTTATTTATGAATGACTTCACTGTGACAAACACTGAGCCATTGTTTGCAGTTTCACATTAGCTTCTGTAGGCTGTATTAATAGCAACAGAAGAGCTATATAATTACTAGAGTTGGCTCCATTTCTGCTCCTAATGGTCTAATTTGTTGTATGAACTTAAACTGGTATCATTTGAAGCTATTCAAGCAAACCACAACTTCTTTAATTCAGATTTTCTGGTGTATATCCAGACTGTAAGAAGACACTCTGGTCCTTACATGACATTCAGTGCAAGAGCTTATCTTCCAATTGCAGATTAAATATACAGCTGGCAGTCACCTCACTCATGTTGCACTATAATCCGGCACAAAAATGACAATTACCAACAACATAAACCACAATGTTCTGAACAGACAAGTTACAAAAGCTAATAAAAAAGTAACTTTTGCATTTGTGAACACAAAGCAGCAAACTTTAAAAAACTGCTGAGTAGTTTTGTTAAGTTTACTTATGTGTTCCAGCACTAGAAGGCATCATGGGAAATGTGGGCGGTCTCTGCAGCACTTGAGTGTGCATCACAGACGGTGCTGCAGAGTTCAGTGTCATTTTCCCTTTTCAATATAATTCTGATATAACCCCTGTCCCTGACTGTTTGATCTGTTAGTAAGGAGGCTAGTCAGCCAATGTTTGTCAGTAACGTAGAACATGTTAAGCCCGAAGCCTTGTTTTGATCTGCTCACGTCTGTCCTGTTAAAGGTACTACATTAGGGCCCAGTCACACACGTGTCATTTCTTCATGTGGAGTTCAACTTTGATGAACTTTGAGGAGGTGGAGTCACAGCCTCAACCAATAGAAAATATGTTTTTCCTTGGCAGGCGATGGCCAAACCCCTGCATTTGCATACAAACGCAACATTTCCTGTTTCCATTTCAAATTAAAAGCCCTCTTACGTTCCAGCTGATAGAACACCTTCATTTCTTAACAAGTCCTTTATTTTGTGTGTTGTGGTAAACTTACTGAGTTCTGGTCTGGTGTTTGGCTTAATATCAAACCGTTTTGAAAACTTTTAAACCAGCCCAAACCTAACATGCAGTTTTGTGTGCAAACTGATGAAAATAGATTCTCTATTTCCTAAAATTAGTTTGATGGTGTTGATTTTTTTGGCTTTCAAAGATAAAGATTGATTTTATTGATATTGGGCTGTTTCTTAAAAGCACTTTGAATTAGGATTCTCTAACTCCACATAGCTACATTGCTATTTTTAAGGACTGGAAAGAGATAATCATCAAAGGCCCTCTATATTCAGTAGAAGCAACATCAAGAGGCTTTCTACAACATCCTAGCATCGGCTCACAAGCTCCAATTTGAACCCCTGCTGTATAATATGGACGCCAATCTGAATCACAATGAAAACTAGAATGCTGAATAAAGAATACTAAGCCTTTTGTTGTATAATTTAGATAACAAAGTTCAAGTTTATGCAGCCTTGAGTTTAGACATGCAGTCATTATCAACAACGGACTGCTGCTTTTATATGATTTGTGCTCATTTACAGAACAGAGGAAGTAAACAGCATTAACATGGATAAGAAAAGTGAACTTTTTTTAGTTTGCTTTTGGTTTAAAACCTTTCCAGGGAGGGAAAAGACCAAAACTGAAGATTTTTGTTTGTTTGACACTTCATTTTAAAAGGATAATTTCATGGTTGCAGTACCAATGTGCATGTACAATTAAAAGAACAGCAAGAACAACACAAGGAAACCACAGGACTTATTTCCATCGTCACCCTTCTTGTAGTTATTAAGTGCTGGAGCATTTAAATGTCTTTTAAATTGAGTTAAATTAGTCAACAAAATATCACTTGAGCCAATACTTATCTTTGCTTGTTTAGTCTAGTATGAGGATTATATTACCTCCTCTAACTGCAGGCCACAGATTAACTTGAAAACTCCCTCCTCTGCTGATACACCTGAGGGCAGCAGCAGGTACTTTGTGGATTTATACTTGAAATGAAGGTGTCTTACGGTGTATCATTCTGAAAGTGTGAATGTATGTGTGTGAAACAGCTTCTGTGACATATGGACCATCTCCAAAAGTTTGTGGGCAGGAGTCTGTCATTTCTTGGCTGATTTAACTGGAAAACAATCTTTTCTATTCAGTGATTCAGTGATACACAATTTATGATTTCATGTGTTACTATAGTTACTCAGATTACAATAATAGGAACATGACTGTCAACAAACCAGAAAAAGTAGTTTTGGATAAAACTTTGCTCAGTCGCTCTGAAAATTAACAGACACAGTTACAGCTTTAAGATATTTTGAAGGCTTTCAGTTTCCATAGAGTTCATTTCTCAATTGTTTATTCTTTGCCCACAAGTGTGCATCCAAAGCCAGTTTTGAAGTTCACTAAATTGCAAGAAAAGAAACGCAGTTATATTTACATGCTAGCTACCTGCGCATACCCATTAAACTACGTCATTACGACAATACAATCTTTAACATATTAAGGTAAGAAGCAGAAAACTACAAGAAAACTGATCAGCTGGTTCCCATGTGTTAGAGTGTCAACTTCTGACCACATCCTGTTATAAACTAATCTGATCAAAATGATTGATGCAATAACACGCAGCAGTGTCAGACCCTCACTTTGCTGGTTAGCAAATACAGCCAAAACCGAGCTAAGTCACACAAAACCTAAGAGTCATGTAACAAGACTTAACAGTCCACAGCAATGACAGCAGCTCTGTTAGGATGTATTTAGTGGTGATTTTAGTTACATCCTAAAAAGAGCACGCTATCGTGCTTGCAATGGCAGTGTTAGCATGTTGATGTTTAGCAGAATGCTAAATTTTTTGACTAGTTGAGGAAACGTCTGCACTTTTTTAACGAATCGATGCAGATGCAGTGATGTGTGGGGGAATTTACTTTTTATCTTCTT
>JAJHUR010087723.1:12280-28963 GCA_027495735.1 Lutjanus campechanus | reverse complement strand
TAAAAAAAAAAAAAAAAATAGCCCAAACTTCTCTGGTCTGGTTTATTGCAATATTAAGAAACAAAACAAAAAAGAAAGACAAAAAACAAAAACAAAGACTTGTTTTATCCAACTACAGACCAAAACCCAAAGATTTTCAGACCATGAAGAGCAGAAAATCCTCAGCTTGGGAGAAGCTGGAACCAGTGAATGTTTGGTTAAAAAAAAAAAAAAGGATTAAATCAGTCATCCAGCAAAAATACTGACTAACTTTTTCCCCATCAACTAATCCTTTATGGTCTAGCAATTCACATTTACACATTACTTTGACCTCAAGTCAGTTAAAATCAAGCTTACGTAAGAGTTTTTGACTTTCATAATTTCTAACTATTCAGATGAAGCTTACAACAAGTTGTGATATAAACATTAACACATGCGTAAACACACGGGTCAATATTTCCATCTTTGGTCAAATATGCCCTGTTTGAAAAGTTTTGATATCAGAATCATTAACTGATAATATAAACACACAAACACACACAGGCCTCAGTGTGTAAAGCTGCTTTTAAGAGAGGAAAAATGACTCAGTGGTCGGGTGGGAAGGGAGCGGCAGGAAATCACTGCTTATGGTTTGCATGTGACTCATTCCTTGCTTTTGATTTGACCTATTTTTAAATTCATACCAAAAACCAGCCAAATTGTACGGATTGGTCATGTGTGTGTCTGAGAACTCACAGTGTGTGCAATGGTGTTGGCGTATGTGTCGGCGATCCAGGACATTTCCCTCTCTCCTGTGCTCATGTCTGGAGCTGGGACGTCGATGCCGGGTCCTGGTCAGGAAAGACGGGTAGGAAAGGAAGGAAGAAAGAAGTGAGAACATTAATAAAATACGCCTGTCACTGTGCAGAAATGCACACAAGTACATTCTTCATGCACAGGGTCAAGTCTGGTTCAGACTACACGTTATTTTTGCCTGTTACGATGGTCAGATTAGGCGATTATAGAGTCATAAATTCTTGCTGTGGCCTGGCCAAAAGGTGTGACAGACTACATGTTGCTCCCTGACCAATCATAGCTTGCCGTTTATCATGGCATGCATGATGTCACTGGGAAGGACGTGCTCGGAACCAACTTCTGGGAACGACAACATGAACAAACAATGGCCGTGTGTATGACAGCGACTGTCTTGTGTCCGGAAAAGCCCAAAAAAAAGAAAGAAGAGGCAACAGTGACCTTTCCAACAACATCATTCCCCTTTTGTTTAGCCAGTGCTCCTATTGCTCAGCGTTTGGAACATGTTTTGGAATTCGTCATGCTGGTCTTACATGGAATAAAGCAATCAACTTTGCCTATTTGCCTTTATTCATCTTATATCCACGTTACTGATCGTTATTTATCAAAAAATCTCATTGGGTTAATATTTTGACAACGCACCGATAGTCATCTCTACAATATTTTTGCAATATAAAAGTATTTGATATAACTCATGTTATTACCTCAGCTGCTTCCATCCCCTGGAGTGCACAACATGTCATCAGTCACAACCTACATGATCAATAATTATCGGTATCAACCGATATGAAACTTGGTGCCCCTGTAGCTCAATCGGTAGAGCATGCACCCCATGTGCTGAGGCTATCAGTCCTCTGCAGCGGCCGCTGGTTCAACTCCCACCTCCGGCCCATTTGCTCCATGTTGTCCCCTCTCTCACTATCCCCTTTCCTGTCATATCTTCAACTGTCACTGTCAAATAAAGGGGAAGAAAATGCCCAAACTCTCACGCCTGACGGTCACTGTCATTCCCAACCCAACTTGATGCTGCACCTCTGCCAGATCGGGCTGTAATCGGGCTAATAGTGTAGCCTGAGACCATAGTATGATATCTAGGATTGCAATCGCAAATCGCAATTCCTTAATAGATCATTGGTAACATTAACAATAAATAAATTGATTAATCGTCACTAAAATAACATAAAAATTTTGCATGTACCAAACAATACCAAGTGCTTTATTTCGACAGCAACACACTGCATATCCTGACAGCTTTACGTAGCCTATGGATGCTTTTTTTTTCATTCAACTCTGCTGATCCTAAAACTTTGAATGAACATTTTGCCACCAGCAATATAAATTTGGATGACAGGGTAATATGAGCACCAGGCTTTGTGTCCTTGTGTCATATATACACGTGCCCTCGAGGGCCTTGTATCTTAGATGAGATTAAAAAAAAACAGCAGCAGGCATGTAGAGAGGTGGGGGTGGGGAATGGGCCTACTATGAAAGAGAGGAGGCTGTATTTCTCGACATGTTACCCTCACCCTGACAGGACAGTGCAGTGATGTGTGCAGCTTTGCCTCCAAGTTGCATGAAAATCTGCTAGTGAAGACGGCCCAAAACCTCACCAAATGTCGGTCTAAAATTATATAACAGACAGCATCATCTCTCTCTTTGCCATGTTTGAACTCTACACATTATAAACATTACCAAGCATCTCCGGGCAGGCGTGAACAAACTGGTTGTATAGGGGCTGTTAACCTGTTGAACCAGTGTATATGTTTCTATTTAACGCTAAGATTGCAACTTCTTTCAGAAACTAATAGCTTAAGGGCGACTCTGCCGTCTTTAATGGATTTTTCAAACGGAAACTCCAACTCAGCCACAAAAAGCAGCAACATCATCATGCAGAAACCAACGTCATATCAGGGTTTTTACAAGGGCTTGAGAAAATAGCATTTGAGCGCTAAAAACATTTATACTTCAACTAAAACTTCACATTTCAGTAACTAAGGAACACTACTGGGAAGCTACAGATTGATATACAAACCCAATGGACCTGCCCTTTAAATAAATACAGTTGGATTTTTAGAGGATTGTTATTTCTGCTTTCCCCATAAGATGGATTTTTATCTTAATCTCCTGCTTCTTTTCCACCATAATTAATCGTCTCCCTGTTCAGTTGACTCGGGCAAACCCTAAGGCACCCCAACCTGAATAAACAGCGCTGGATGACAGGAAATGTTTTCTTCTCTGGGTGGAAACATTCACCTCTCACCACCACAGTTAATGTAACTGAGTCAAATAACTACAACACAAAGCAATGCCACAAATTAATACTCCCACAACTTTGTTTGAAGTAAGAAGCTTTTAACATTCACGCATAGAAACTCACCAATAAAACCCTTCTTGGCCAGCTCAATAGTGAATCTCCTGGTAATCTTCTCCAGCTCATTATCCTGCAACAGACACAAGAAAAACATGTTGCTTGGTTACAGTGTGATGAGACTTTGAAAGAAGGGACGTTTTACAACAAAAATGGGCTGCACAACAGAGTGCATTACTAACAGTAATCCAAACAGTGCCTTGTCCAGACACAGCAATAGTTTCCATTTGATATTCAGAAAGATGCCTCTGCCATTTTGACAAAACTGTGAGGCTTTTTGGGGGAGTTTTCTTCCAGTTAAAGGAACAATATGTAGCAACTGCACATGCAAAAATAAGTACAGCAGTCCAAATAGCGAGTTGGAGCCATAGACAGTATATTAACAGACTCGAGGAAGCTCAGGCAGGCTGCAGGAGCACGAGATGAGGGCAACACTGTAATATGACAATAACGAGCAAGAACTTTGCTGTCAGAGAAGCAAGCACCTCAACTTAACATGTTTTTTGGTCTCTGATGACATAGCATGGTAATTTTATGATTTATTACGGAATATATTTCCTACAGCTTTCTCCTTAACTCAAGTTCAACTTGTGCTCAGAGGCAACAGCCACTGACCTTCATGTCAGTTTATTTCAGTGTCCATTAATAGACAGACTAAAATCCCTACCTTTTATCCAATAAAAGTTATGGCTGGCACCATTAGTTGATTAAAAATAAGTAAATGTCATTATTATCTGTTTATCCACTGCAGTCTCTCCAGCCTTCAAACTGGAATTTAATCTATAGAAAGATACGAAGGCACATCCGATTATCTGCTTCAACAGTTGAATGTAAACAAGCATCCTTGTTGTCTCTCTCTTCTAATCTCTATCTCTGTGTTTAATTACTCTGTCCTCTCATTAATCAAGAAATACATAATGAAAGGATCAGATCTGGCACCCCTGCCTTTTGCGTTCTAGTGTGATGAATCATCCTCTGTGTTTGTTTGGGTATGAGAAAGAGACTGGGAACGCAAGAAAACTGATATCCCTCTACATACTGCCAGTCTTGTGAATGTTGTGCGCTCATCTTGGGCTTTGTGGCTTTCCTATACGTATTATAACACACAGTTAAACATGTCTGTGCATATCTACGTGTGTATATGAGTGTGTAGGGGAAGAGGATTGACATCAGAAGGCTTACAGAGTAATTCCTGGGGTTGATCTTGACTCCAGCTTTGGCTCCACCAAATGGCACATCTGGAGGAGAATAGTACAGCTTAAAAACGACATCAACATTCAAACAGCTGTCATAACACACTTGAAACCATATCTTTTTAAAGAAGAATTTGAAGATGTAAATGACAGTTGTCAGGACATAAAACCAACTATCTGCTGATGTTTGCCAATCAAAACTCTATAGTCTAACAATGACATAGACAAAAATGTTTAAATCAAATCGTTGACAGGCAGGATTGTCAGTGTGGCTGCTGTGGAGCGATGTTCACATTCCCCCTTGTGAGTTTTGGTGAGAAAGTTTGTTTCTAGTCCTGTACAGTAATTCTCGTGTACCATGCTATAACATTTGCCTAAATGTCCTCGGTTGCCATCTTTTCTAAATGTTAACACGTTTTTCTCCTCCTAAATGACAGCAAATCCAATCTAAAAGCATTTCTGGCTAGTGTTAAATATATATTACATTATAATATGCAGGAAATCACAGTTGAATGATATCACTGCTGATATACTGTAACTCACTCACCCTTAAATACCAGTCACATTCTGAAATCTACAGCATAACCCAATGTATTTTTCTATTTTGTTAACTAATAACAATTCCATTTAAAACAACATGCTACTGGCTAAGACAACCATGTACATTAGATTGTGATGCGCATGGAATAATGGATCTATACATGACTTTTCTTTGTTTTGATATTGGAATCAACCATTGCAAAACCAATGAGTCAACCACTAGTATTAATATACACATGGAGATCAGGGGATAACCAGCAGGAGGCTTTGTGGAGGGCTAAGACTTTAATACTTACCAACAACGGCACACTTGTAGGTCATCAGAGAGGCCAGGGCTTTGACCTCATCCACAGACACATCTGTACTGTAACGGATACCTGAGGGAAACACACACACATACAGAAAGCAGATTACAACACAGCATACGAAGGAAAAATGGAAAATGTTTTCATGTTCAAATTTATAGTCATGATCAAAACAGACACATTTCAGCAGCTTTTACCGAAATTCATTTGTATTTTGACATTTTTAGATTATGAGCTCATGCAGTTTGTATACTAGCAGTAGTATTAGGTGTTCTGACAGCAACATAAGGAAATAATTACAATTGCTCTTTTTTTATTAGAGGTGCCATATTTGAGGGGGAAAAAATGTTTTCACAATTGGAAAAGAAACATTATGTACAAAAGTACAGGAAGAAAAACAGTGCACCTTTGTAATTCTAGATTAGAAGTAGCTTGATGTTTTAATAAACACAGTGTTGCATTTATTCTTATTTATTTATTTTGAAATACTCAATTCTGACTACAGATCTCAAATCTAAGGTCTGTTATTTCTGTACAGCACACCGTTGCTATGAAAGAACAGACCGTTGCTATGAAAGAACAAACCATTGCTATGAAAGAACAGACCGTTGCTATGAAAGAACAGACCGTTGCGAAAGAACAGACCGTTGCTATGAATAACAGACCGTTGCTAAGGACGCAAATCTGATAATAAACCCTGGAGGAGCAACAAAATGATTTTTAAATTAATATTTTGTGTCAAATTACTGAATTTTTAAGAAAATTAAAAATTTACAAAATAAACAAAATAAACCCCAACAGAGACAGGATTAATGTTGTTAATGGGCTGGATCTTGTGAACAGGCTACCAATTAAACAGGCCTGACCTACACTGTAACTACATGCAGCTCACAACAAGAAAAAAGTAAATGAATATCAGAGACAGATCATCAAAGACCGGACTGAACCAGTACGTTTACCACAACCACACAAGACCACATGAACAGGTCAGAGATCACTGATTGTGTCTGGTCGTCACGGTAGCAGCAATGGGTGGATGGAGGCTGAATGAACCAATCGCAGCCCTCCATTCTCACCCCAGCCTTCGAGCTGCAGTCATTCCTTCCTGTTGTCTGGGGTTTACTACTGTCACCACGGTAACACGTGTGGGCCAGCCTGTGTGCGTGTGTGTTATATGATATCATACAGCCGGGCCGCCTTAGTCACAGCACTCCATCTCACTGGCACAATGTGTGTGTGTGAGTGTGTGGGACTGCCCAGCAGCGCCAAATATAGCTCATCCAGAGTTAGCTTACACTCAGAAACCCAAGGACAAACAGCACAAAGAGGAGACAGCAGATTGCTTTATGGGGACAAAAGCACTGTGCCCGTCTATGTTCATGTGCTCTGCTGCGAGCTACAACACAGGAAGTAGACGAGAAAGCCCGCCTACTATGATGTCATCTTTTGGTGCCACCTATTTTCTTCCACTTGCAGTCAGAGGAAAAGATCAAACCTCTCAGAAACAAAGCTTCATCTTCCAGAGTGCTGCTGCGGTTCTCCCACTGTTTTTATCTGCACGCATTCATCCAAAGATCAGCTGAGGTCAATCTTGAGCTCACTGATCAAATTAAAAGGAGAAAAAGCCTGGCTGCCTACCCATCCCCCAACCAACCATCCATTTATCCACCCAACCAACAGCTCACCCCAGCAACCAGATCCGAAACATATCTGTAAACACATTCCTCTGGAAGGGAGGGCCGATTTTTGGAAAATAAACTGAGCCCACACTGAAATTCAGTGCCCCAGTGTAATTTCTACAGTCTGGCCTAAAGGCTGGAGCTGGAGCTTTCTGGTTCAGAGTCTCTCCGGTCTAAAGCAACCTGCCAAATAAGTAGACTCATTTTAAGACACATTTTTGAGCTTTTGCCTGAATAACACTCTGTTTGATTGGATTTACTGGTTCAATTATTCAGCGCAATTGTGATACTTTTGTTTGTTGCTTCTTATTCTTATTATTGGCCATTTTTCTTATGTGCACACATTACAGCTTTGTAAGACTTTCAAAGTGTGGTATTTTAATTAGGTATACAATTATTCATGCTGTTAGAAGCTGTACTAATGGTAGTGGCAGTTCATTTTTTATTTTTCTTTCTCCTCCATAAGTGTAAAAAGGTGTTGAAAAGAAATTTTCGAGAAAGGCTGATTCACTTCTAGTGATGGTTAGGTGTCTCAAACAACAGCACACTAAATATATCCAGTTAAAAATTATGTATATTACATAGTTATAAGCAGAATATTATTATCTGGGTGTAACAAGCCACAAACCAATTTTAAATGGTGTGTCAAGGACTGAATAGTTTTTAACTTCTAGACAGTAAACTTTGTCCTTCCACACCGATGCAGCTTTGACATACTGCTGCACTTATGGTTTCCATGTAGAGCTACAACACTTAGTTGACAAATCGATCGAAAGAAAAGACCATGTCAAACATTTGCTGGTTCCACCTTCTTAAATGTCTGCTGATCTTTATTATTTATGACAGTAAATGAGGAGTCTTTGGGTTTTGGACTGTTGTTTGGACAAAAGAAGCTATTTGAAGACATCACTTTGGGCTACGGAAAATTGTGATGAGCATTTTTGCATGGGCATTAAATGATTAATTGACTAATCATGAAAATAATCAGCAGATTAATTGACAACGAACAAAGTCTTTAGTTGAGACCCTGGTCCCATGTGACAACAGGGAAATGAAATATCCCACACATTTGTCCCACTTCTGCTCTGAAAGGAGAAGGATGTTGACAGTTTTGCAGACTAAACAAAACTAGGGTGGCTTGTACTATTTAACAGTAGGAAAACTTTCCACTAACTCTCTTTTGGAGATGTACAAACAACCGTTCATACACACACTAAGTGAAAACGCTCACTCAGTAGTCAGTAGAGAGCAGTGTGGTCCAGCCCAGCAGCTGTCTCTCACGTGTGGCACTGAAACGGGGGTGAACAACACATGCACACACATAAAGATGTCCTTTGCACTTTGTAGTATGATCTGAACACCAAGGGTCTATGTACTATATTAATGATTAAACCCACTGAAAAATAACCGCTCTTACTCCTATCCACCCCTATTATCCAAAATCTTATCATACAGGACCTGTCACACTTGTTTGCTTGTCTGTCAATTAAATCAAATTGTGTAAAATGCATTTATGTGTGGCCTGACTTAAGATCTGAGACTGGCTGGGTTTTGATTTAGCGCTGGCTCAAAGTGATGCTTGTCTCTCCTCAGCCTTTTATGAAATGGACAGAAGCAATGATGCTCTTTAAATGTTATACATTTTACCTTTATGGCTTCTCTGAGTGATCTCTCGCCAATAACTGGCTGGGTGGCCTGGAGGTGCACTGATCCATTACTGTTAAGTAGTCTAGGGGAGAAATCTTAAATTGATATTTTATCTGGGTGCCATTAACGATAGACTTTGACACAGCTAACTCATTTAGATAGAGCACAATGTCTACGCACCATGTGCATATCTTCAGCAGGAATATGTCTCCCTAGAATAGGTCTACATTTGAGCAGATACAGTGGAGGGGGTTGCATGGTGTTAATAGCAGGCTAATGTCCACTCCACACCATTCAAACATGCCCTTTGACTGACTGGCTTACTGGATGGCATGTCTCTTTCTACTGAGAATGCCTCCTCTCCACAGCACCCTCCCCCACCTGTCACAGTGCTGACAAATAGGAGTGCCTGAAAATGCAACCACCCCTTCCCCAGCTTTTACACCTCCTACTGTCTTCCTATACATCATGTCCATCCCCCCACAAACTACCCAGAGTGCACTGCAGCAGTAGCCCATAATGCATCTGCTTTGAATCTTGATCTTTGAACCAAAGGGCATATGTCACTCTTTCATACTATATATATATATCTGTCAAACACTCCACATAAAGCTTGTTTAAACACTGTTTTTCTTGTGTTTGTCTACAGAATGAGTGAAGACCCCACTGTGTGCATTTGTCCTGAGTTTGCCCAGGTACATGAATCACCTGACAGAACAGAGCTTGAGCAATAGGTCATTCAATGGTCAATCATGTGTTTTGTGCAGCCAAGGCCTGAAATGCTCAATGACATTTGCTGGTTCCGGCTTCTTAAATGTGAGGATTTGCTGCTTTCCCTTGCTATTAATGATAGTTAACTCAAGAGTCTTTGAGATTTGGACAGATGGTTGAACATAAGAAGCAATGTGGAGACATCACTTTTGGCTCTCAGAAATTATGAGTGTTTTTTACTATCTTTGACATTTCATAGATTTAACAGTTACAATTAATTATGAAAATAATAGTCAGAGTATTCGATAATGAAAATAATCGGTAGTTGCAGCCCTACTTTAGAGCTGTCCTCTCCATCACATCACACATCTGACACATAAAATAGAATACACCAAATCAGTGGTAACAATAAATTAACTGGTGCATCATTTTTATGTATTATGACCCCTGCTTGTCTTAATGGCTTTTAACACCATGCCGGAGGACTACGGTTGGAAACTAGCCTTTGGCTAACACCGGCACATCTACAGAAATGTATGATGAATGTGCACTGTCCTCTCTAAATAATTTTTTTTTTTTAATTAAAAAAAAAAAGGCAATTTTTAACCAGATCAAACCACGGGATTATGAGAAACTGTATGAGCTGGCAGAATCATTGTACATGAGAGGCATGAAGGCTAGCTTTCTGCTAGCCAGTCAGCTAACAAACTGCAGTCACATTACAGCCACAGGTGAGCAGGAAGGTCACTGTAAACTGCTCATTAAGTTTCATGCGAGCAGTGAGATGCAAGAAACAAAAAGATAAAGATAAATAAGCACCCATTACAAAAACAAGGCTGACGTTAACTAAATGGCGGGCTGAGGATAAAACAGTGAAGCTTCAATGCGCAAAACATAAGGCAGCTGCTGTCAGTGGGTCGTGTCTATAAGAGACTTGCGAAACTCTCGCGAGATTTGTATAGGTTGTTTCTTCACTGTGCACAATACACGAATTAATAACGTTTTATAGTGTGACATCTCTGTGGTTGAAATCTGGGTAGGTTTATAGACAAAAACACTTAGAGAAGAGCTAGACAAAGATCATGGTTGGGGTTAAAAATGATCACTCCCGCGAGATCTATAGCGGGTCTGGGGTTCCCTTCTAAACACGACCCTGTCAGTCTCAACAGCTGCCAACCTTACTGTATTGTTTAACTAGCCAATGTTACTGCTACCTGGTGCTAAGTAGCTGGCTAACGGTAAAGCTAACGGCCATAGGAACCGGTCGGGGAGGTTTTGCTGAATTCTTACCCCCTTTGCAGGGTGTTCTGTGCTGGCTGTGCTGGGCGCGGTACCCCTCCACCACCTCCCACTCTCCGTTATCCCTCTTGATGGGGAAAGACACGCTCAGGACGTGATTGCAGGGCTTGATGATGCGCAGGATTCCCCGCACACGGTTCCTCTTCTGCTCGGGGCTCTCCCTAGTCTTCAGATCCTCCACCAGCTTGTCCTCCACGATGGCGGCGCCGCGATCGAAGAAGCCTTCGACCATCCTGAAGAAGTTGGGGTCGTCAGGCTGGTCCGCCGCGTCGGCATAGTGACGGACCCGCATCAGGGACGAGGACACCGGGAGAGCGGAGTCCACGCACCCCGAGGCCAGGGCGCTACCCGCAGAGCGGCTCAACAGCTCCCCGAAATAGCGATACATGACTGAAACTAGCTAACCGTGTAGACGAACTAATAAAAAGGCAACTAAACGACAAAGACAATGGGGGTGACGACAGGAGAAAGGGGGGTAGAATGAGCGACACAGCGGCTTCTCACCGTGTCCCGTCCTCTGGCCGAGTGGGGAATGACATGCTGCTGTTAAGTCCGTTTGCTTTAAAAGGCAGCACGAGCCAAGGAAAGCAGCAGAGGGGGCTCCTCGGGTCGCACGCGGAAGAGGAGGACCAACCAACAGAGGCGCGCGCCTTTGCCAACCAACTGACAGCGCGCGCTCCCGATTTTGCACCGTTTTTTTGAAAAACCGGGAAAAAATAATTAAGTTAAAAAAAACATGTATAAATAAATAAAAGTATGTGTAAAAACACAAAACACATAAAATATACAATTTTAAATAAAAATAAAATATATATGTATGTTTTTAAAATTTCCTTTGAAAGACTAAATGAATGTTATACTGACTTTACTGATATTTCGTTAAGTTTGAGGGAATATTAGCTGGCAGGTACAGTATGAAGTGTATCAGCATTGTCATTCATTAGCTTTTGTACAGTGTTCACAGTGTTACAGTTTAGTACTTTGTGGTTTGTTCAAAGGATCTGTGTGAGGCCTGCTGTCATCAGCAGTTCACTGATCTGTTGAGTGAGTTGACACAGCCATGAGGGGAAAGGGAGAGGGAGTCAGGTCAGGTGGGAGATGTTGAAAAGGGCCATTGTGTTTGCATCAGTCATTAACCTCCCTCATGGGCAGCTACAATTAATGAGGGGGTTCATCTGGTGGTGTACAGTTTGTGTCTAGCACCACAAATACTCGCCTACTGACTTTTTTACTGACAGTTTCATCAAAAAATATCAGTATTTCCTTAATAAGAAAAATAATCTACAGCCTTGCTAGCAGGTCTGTGAGGCTGTACTAGCTGAATGCTAACAGCATGCTAACAAGGCCACAATGACAGTGCTGACATGCTAAACTAATATGGTGAATGGGTAAACTTTACACTTGCTAAACATTAGCATGTTAGCATTGTTGTTGTGGCCATGTTATCATATCCACGGATCTGTGAGGCTATACTAGCTCCATGCTAACATCAGCATGCTAATATGAACACAATGGCAATACTAACACACTAAACAAATATGGTAAATAGCATCGTGGGGCTGTATTAGCATAATTCTGGCATCAACATGCCACCATTGCCACAATGACAATGCTAAACATCAGGACACTAGCATTGTCACTAGTCACTAGCATTAAGCTACAGCCACACTAGCAGCTCTGTGAGCTTTACTAGCTGAATGCTAACATGAGCATGCAAATATGTCCACAATTACAATGCTAACATGCTAAATTAATACGGCAAATGTATACTGAACATTACATCAGTATGTTAACTTTTCCAAAAACAATGCTAAACATCACAATACTAGCAGTGTTACTGTGGCTGTTAGCATCAGGCTAGTACAGCTATGCAAGTAGCTCTGTGAGGCTGTACTAGCTAAATTCTAACATAAGCATACTAACATTTAACTATGCTAAACATCAGGATGCTAGCAATGTCACTATGGCTATTAGCATTAAGCTAGTACATGTAAGCAGCTCTGTGCAGCAGCTGAATGCAAATATCAGCATGCTAATATGGCCATAATGACCATGCTAACACGCTAAACAAATGTGGTGAATATAAGGTACACATCACACCTGCTAAACATCAGCATTAGTATGGCCATTCTGACCATGCTGGTATGCTATCAGCTCTGCGAGGCTTTACTAGCTTCATGCCAGCATCAGCAGTATACTGGCATTGCCAGTAACATGTTAAACATCAAGATGCATGCATTGTCTTTGTGGCCACTAGCATTAAGCTAGTACAGCCATACAAGCAGCTCTGTGAGGCTACACTCACTGAAAGCTAACATCAGCATGTTAAACCTCATGGTGACACCAGAAGAAAGGTCAGGGGATCACCAAAGTCAGCACGATACAACCTTTGGGAATCACAAATGTCTACAAAATTTTGTGCCAATCCATCCACTACATGATGGGATTTTTTACTAGATAAGTGAAAGGTTTGACCTGTAGGTTAAGTCGCAGTAGACAGAAAGTCACGATAATTAGCATTTTAACTATTTCACTATTACTGATTAGTGACAGTTTCCACTGAAAAACAACAGTATTGTCCTTCAAAAATGGACGTTGCTGAGATCCAGCTTGGAACTTGAAGGTGCATTAAGATGGTAGAGCTAATTATTTTCATGTTGAGCTTAATCATAAAACCAGCTCAGGCCCAGCAGAATGTATTCCCTTTTTATTACATGGTATTTAACAAATACACTACTGTTCTGGCAAACAGCCTACTTTATACAGATGTTCTGTCCAGATGTGCGTGTGTGTGCTGTGGTGCATGAATGTTTGTGCAGACAAGCATAAGTGCCATTATACTGTATGTGTCCAAGTGTGAAGGCACAATTGAGGCCAGCAGGTCATTCATTGTGTGTGTCTGAGTGGGGGTTTACTGGTTAGCATATCAACAGCTGGAACAGGGCAGAGAG
This sequence comes from Lutjanus campechanus, assembly GCA_027495735.1. Lineage (NCBI taxonomy): Eukaryota > Metazoa > Chordata > Actinopteri > Lutjaniformes > Lutjanidae > Lutjanus > Lutjanus campechanus. Next base: position 15,499 of record JAJHUR010087723.1, on the reverse strand, counting down.
GTGTGTGTGTGTGTGTGTGTGTGTGTGTGTGTGTGTGTGAAGAATGGGGGAGGGAGGGTGTGTGTCTTCCACTGAACTGCAATGGCACCACCAGGTTGCTCAAGATAACTGTAATCAGAGGCCTCTTGCCTCAGCATAGGTAGCAAAGTATCATGGGTACAACCTACGGATCAAATCAGCAGAGCTTTTTTAGCAGTGATAGCGGCATGACTGTAGGGTTAGCAATGTCAGTCAGTTTCACTTTGGTCCAGACTGAAATGTCTCAGCATCGACTGAATGGATTGGCACAAAACTAGCGCCACTTGCATATAAAAATATTGATTTATCCAATACATTGGTTTTTGAGTTAATACTTGCAAAACTAATCAACAGTATTAATATTTTGAGATAAGTCATAAATTACAAATGTTAGCTGTACCGTAATGCTGCTCATGGTGTCGGAATAATTGTAAAAATTATCTAAATGACCTAAAAGTTCATGAACACACGAAAGTCTGAAGAACGACTTTCCAATTCAGGAAATGGGACAATCCAGGGAGCATTTGAATGCAATTTAAGATGGTGAATATGGTAAACATTATACCTACTACACATCATCGTCTTAGCATTGTCATTGCGACCATGTTAGCATGCCAATGTTACCACTTATCTCAAGTCACTGCAGTGTTTAAGCTCGGCCTCACAGAGCTGCTAGCATGGTGAGCAAAACTTGGTTGCAAATGAGTAAATGTAGATTTAAAATCAAGCAGAGCTCTGTTGCACAATTAAAAACTAATCTTGCGAGCTAACTTACTAGCTAGCTAAAAAGTTAACAAAATGTTAGTGTCTTATAGCTAGCTAAAGTTAACAAAGGCTGTGTCTGAAATCATTCAGTCTATCAGTACTCACTATAAAGGAATTTCGATACAGAGCTATATAGTGAGCTCACTGTATATTGAAGACAAAACACTTTTGGACACTGCTGTCTGTGCTGTTACAAAACTGCTCATGTTTTTCTTTTGAGCATATTGCATTATGATCTATATTGCTTGGTTAGTGACCATCAGTTGTACTCCTCACGATGCATCGTGGGATTGTTACATTGTTTGCTAGCTAGCTAAAATGTTTACAAAAAGCCACAGCATTTGCTAGCTAGCTAAAATGTTTGCAAAAAGCTACCCTGTTTGCTAGCTAGCTAAAAAGTTGGTTAGCCTTGTTAGCCTAGCGACTCATGATTGCCAGAGTTGAAAGTTTTGCTGTAGCAGGAGTAAAATGAATCTAGGTTTAGAGAGGTTTAAATGTAATCTCTCTTAATTTTAAACTAGTTTAAAACTTTGGTGCAGCATTTTAAGTTAAACCAAGATTTAATCTGGTTTTAAAAAATTTACCTTTGTTGGTGCAGCAGTGAGAATATGGCTTTAACTCGTTGTGAAGAGCATGACCAAGTGACCTGTTTGTTACATAATGTTTGTCTGATCACAGCAGATCGATAGCATAGCTTTTACATAACACTGCAATTATTGCATGTCCGCAGTATTTCAGACATACAAAAGAACATGTATGTGCGAGAACATTGCCGATCGCTCCACATGGCACAGAGAGAGTCTTCGTGCTGAGCTCGTCTGAGCGAAGGCCCTGACCTGGGCTTACACCTGTGGACTCTGCACAGAAGATAAGATTAGATCATGCCCCCGGGTGCAGGTACAAATACACACTCTTATGCTTAAACAGTGGTACAAACACACGGTTACACAATGTGAAGAGCAAATTGAATTGTCTCTTTCGGGTGTGTAAAATATAAATAAGTACAACGGTGCAGATTTAATTGGAACATCCTGTATTGCCACTCTGATGTCAGTTGGACAAAATAATCAATAGTAACCGTGTTGGCCATTGTGACTGACACAGCGTGAAGGCACTGTTTCACTATTACTAATGTAATAATGGTAGTGCTTATCTCCTCATTGTTCTATCAGTGTGCCACAGGGCCATATAGCTTTATTGTCTCTTAAAAGTTGATATCCTGACTGCACGCTGTGATGAAACACAACGATATAATGATTTCACTTCCTTAGAACAGACAGAAGAAAGATAATAACATCTGAATATTCATGTGCCTGTTTGTTCTGTCTGTTCTTTTTGGAAGATAAACAACCAGCAGTAAAGATTATCAGCAGCTGTGTATTAAACTGAGTCAGTCAGTCCTCACAAATTCAGATTGATTGATTTCAGTTGTTTATTTCAAAGGTGTTCTTTGGGTGCTGTGCATGATTAATTACCACAAATTCATTTAAAAAAAATGAAAATAAGACAAAGATGAGCCAACATCAATGAGAATCAGTTACAGTTTTTCATGTAAACACAAAGTCGTCATGTAACAAATTATGTAAGGGATAATGTACAGAGAGCAGGTCATTATCGTTTTAGGAGGGGATCTCTTCACGGACAGTTCAAGAGCCACCAAAACTGTTTCAATGAGCAGGTGATTTTAGCCGTGCCAAATGGCGTATGAATTAAGTCATTTTGTGCGTTATCATAACACATCTTTTGCTTTTTGTGAGTCATTTCACTCCCGTCTCTACTTACTTATATTGTGCAGAAACAGTGGGTAATTTTATGCTCATATGTCACAGGGATTCATGTCAGGGACCCCCGTTATAGATGCACATTAGACCACAGATCACCAATTTAATAGGATTTTGCTCAAAGGAATGATTGAAACTGAGATTGAAGTCTTCACAGTCCATCAGTAAATCATAACTATGTCTTTCCTCATTGTTTCAACCTTCAACAATGTGATAAAGTTAAAATGTTCTATTCTTCCTTTTGTTGTGGACCCCTAAAACCCAGTCAAGGAGCCCCTGTTGATCCCTGGACCCCTGTTTGAAAAACCACTGTCAGAGATCAAAAAGATATATCAGGTGATCTAGTATGAAGAGCAACAAAGTCAGCAATAACAGGAGGTTGGGGTGGATGGATGGGGTCAAACAAACACAGGACTGTGAAACCAAAAGTCAACGTAGACTTAAGTGACCTATTTAAAGGGATAGTTCACCCAAAATCAAATATTCAGTCATTATCTTCTCACTCTCATGCCGATTGAAGGTCAGGTTTAGTTTTTTAGTCCACCAAACACTGTTGCAGTTTCACAGGAAAACTCCAAACAATGGAGGTGAATGGTGACCAGTTTTCAGATGTAAAAAATAACTGAAAAAGACATAAAATGTCTCCTTACTGCTC
>JAJHUR010087723.1:0-12260 GCA_027495735.1 Lutjanus campechanus | reverse complement strand
GGCTGGGTGATTAATCAAATTTCAGTTTCAATTATGATTTTGGCTTCCCACGATCATTGAGCAAGATATTAAAAAAACAAGTACTGAGCTGCATGTTGTGGTGGCGTGTTGCATTTTGTCTTGTGCTGTAAGCGCAGCGCTCCCTTCCCTTCCAGCCAGTTTCGGTTTCAGCTCGAGTTGATTGAATTTGAAACGACTTGTAGAAGACGACAGAAAGGCAGCATTTGGTTGAGAAGAAAGGTTAAACTAAGCCGTCGCTGCAGGGTTACATGTTCGCTGCTGTTTGTGTTAAATTACAAATTTATTCCACATATTTGTCAGGCAAGCAGACACTTTTCACAGCTCTGACACAGAGCTGCATACATAAAGTAGGCGCTTTTTCCTTTATTTCTTGTTTATTAAGTTCTATCATATTGAAAGTTCAAAGTCATCGTGTTAAAACTGTTAAATAAATGCATATGATGTTCCCAAATCAGTGAGTAGTCATGATTTCAGTGTCAAAATAATCGCAATTATGATTTTTGCAGCAATCAAACAGCCATAACACAACAGTTCATATTTTCAGGTTATTTTATACACTAATGAAACCATATTTCTGAATATTATATCCCATTTCTGCCATATTCTGCCCATAAATCCTTTTGAGTCTTACATACTAGATGCAGATTCACACTGGTGAATATTGTTTTAAGGCAGATTATGCTTTAAATGTGCCCCATATTGATTAATTAATTAATGTCAACCGCACCTTTATTCCACATTTCTGTCTTTTATTATTTTATCTAATGCATGGAGCACTTTAAATTGCTTCAGCGTTTGTTAGGTGCTATAGAAGACACTGCACCGTGCAGCAAACCTATAAAAATGTAAAACAGATTAACTTTGAACTGTGAGCTCTGCACCAGAGGTCAACTCTGTCATTTCCACTTCTCCTTTATCTGGATACACCTTTATATTAATTCCACACTAAAACAATGACCAATAAAAGCCAATTAATAATAATGAAAACATCTGCACGAAATTCTTGTACTTTGTTGCCTTTGATTTGTAGTAAACAGCCTCTTCTTCACCTCAGTTCTTCCCTGCTTGTGTGCCTCCTGTTTATCTTTAATCACATCATCCCCCCTCCTCTCTCACCTCTGTTTTCCTCGTCGCATCGACACACACTGATTTATCATGGTTGTGTCTCAAAGGGTGAGCACCGTCATGTCATTGGCTGAGAGCCTGACAACACCCACCCGGCCATAGGGGTGTGACTGGGCCAGGAGGGGAGGGTAAGAAGAGGCAATAAGGGAGTCGGGGGGAGGTGGACTTCAACAAGGGCCTGTTCAGTCAGGTCACATGTTGCTTTCACTGGAAACGCACGAGAGTCTGGAGGAGCGGAGGCCGTCTTCCTGTCTGAGTTTTGCGTCCGAGTCTGCTCCTTTCAAATGGTAACTCATGGTAGTATGAAATTAAACCACCGCTCGACCGTCATGACCTCCTCAGACCTCTTATATCCGCCCTCTGTGCCTCAGACCCGCTCACACTGGACTGATCAGGCTTCTGAAACAACATGCAGGGACACAAATTCAGGCAACAACTGCCCAGGGTCACCTTGAAAACCGGCATGGTCACAACCAACCAGAGCATGCACTGTAAAAAAAAAAGTTAAGATGTGCAGAATGTTGAACCAACAACTCGTCAAAAACACTGACAAACACGAGAAACAAATCCTTTTACATTTTCTCAGTTTGAAGAGTCAGGTTTACCTCTCAAACAATGCATGCTGGGAAGCATGCAGGAGTCTGCTAATGTGCTGTTTCTTTAGAAACCGTACAACATTGTACTCAGTCATTTCAAATCAAAAGACTTCAAGTTAGAAGAACTCATGCTCATATGTTCTGAAATATTCTGAAATGTTCTGAAAACAAATGCTACAAATTTGAAGTTTAATTCACTTGAGCAAATAAAAGTTGTACAGACAAGATAAGTTGATTCACTGCTGATTTTATTTGCAGTGTCAGTTCAGCAAACTGATCCAACATGCTGAGAAAAGATTTCCAAGAGCCGAGTGAATGAAGAAGCACTCTGAGCACAGAGCACAAAGGACTGTTTCATGAGTGTTTTGTTTTGGCAAACCACCGCGTGTCACTGTCTTCTGCCAAGCAAAGGCTCAGATTCAACTGTGACTTCATGAATGAATCAAAATTTAGATGGTCACACGGCTGGATAAAAAGATTATTGATAACGAAGATCTTTTACTCCCTAAGAGAAAGAGAGAGAGAGAGAGAGAAGGGAGTTAACCATGAAGCATAAACTTATTTTATTGTAAATGATCAGAAGAGACGTCATTTCAATGACATTTTTCATCATTTTCTAACATTTAATGGACCGAACAGCTGATTGGTTGAGAAAATAATCAGCCAATTAATCGATGATCAAGATAATCAGTTGTAGCTCTACCAACACTATACTAGGCTGAACAATTGCACCATATTTTATGTTGCGGTAATCCAAAAGACTTGGAAAGTAATCAGGTTACACTGCTATTAATATTGTGATACTTGGATTATGTTACTCATTACATTTTTTCAACAGGTAATTAGTAACTCTATCGGAATATACAAGTAACCCTCCCAACCCTGTAGATACGACTGCAGAAGGAAAATAGTTCCTACTTGAAACTGGAGAAAGAGACGTCGCAGACTGAAAACTGCAGGGTTAAAAATAACCCGATGTGAGTTATTTTGGTAACCCGGTGCTGGGTCAAGAAGGGACCGACCCAACCATGGGTTATTATAACCCAGCAGGGTTGTGTTATGTTTCTACCCAAAAAGTAGGTAAAAATGACCAGGTTCTTGAGGTGGGTTGAAAAATACAACCCAAAATCCAAGGTGAAATTACTTATTTTATTTGGTCTACTTCTGCATTAAGAAATGTAGTTTTAAAATTAAAGTATAGCTGCAAGCGGCAGTGAACGGGGTCCAAGCAGACTGCAAGTATTTGGATGCTTGTAAGACACAAAAGCGTTGATAAGATACACAACATACAGTCATGCAGAGGTTGTCACATTGTTGGCAAGTGGGACTTGGTCACATGTGGATTTGAATCTTTGACCTTCAGATCTCTGGAGAAGGTGACTTACAGGCTCAGCTGTTGACCAGGTATATAGAAAACTCTTACTTTCAGGGTTGTTGCTGCTTTTAATGTGTATTTTAAAAATTCTTTGGTGGTTTACTTTTCTAAAGTTTAGGATGCATCGGTTCCCCCTCAGGAGGAGGAATAAACAACTGCAACTTTCTGGAGTCCAAGAAATCCAAGAAAGTCCAGTCAAAGAAATAATCACAGAGTTTCTCCACACTCTGGGCATGATGAGCTGACATCTCACAAAATTAAGTTTAACTCATATCGATTATTGTTTGTGTCTTTGTCTTCTCCTGTTTGTATATTTCTCAATATTACATCCAGAGGCTACTGGGAGAAAAAAACAATATACAAAAAAACAAGATTCTTTGGCCGTTGAGTTTGGCTGCATGATCCAATCAGCACATTACTTTATGACAAACTGACCTAAATACAACTTGGAGCTCCGCAGCTCGAGGGCGCCTGCTGAGGTGGCTGCCGACAGGTGGGCAGCCATCATCGCCGCGGGCCTTTCATATCCAAAAGGTCAAAGGTCAACTTCACTGTGACATCATAATGTTCAACTCTCCTCGGTCAGTCCTCTGTTCTCCTCTGTAAAGTAAAAAGAGTCTAAGTGAAGACAGGAAACATGGACCCAGGAGGAATTGTTGTGGTGTTAGTAACAGCTAACGGGGAAACAAATCAATAAACAAAAAACAAACAAACAAAAATAAAGAAATTTAGATAGTCATTGATGGCTAAGGCCAGGCAAAATCCACAATAAAGGTCCACTGTGTAAGATTTAGGGAGATGTATTGGCAGAATATGTTGAAAATAGAATATAATTTACATTTTGTTCCAGTATTTGTTTTTCAGTTTGTTGTCTGAACTCTTTGTTAAAATGGTTCCTTCAGAATTAACAGAAAAGTCTTAGGAAAAACCTACACAACAAATGATAATACAGTATTTGACGCTGTCCTAAGCAAGGCCAAAGTGAGCAATATGGCCTCCTTGCCGAAGACGCTGACTGTAGTTTTGTTTCACCGACTGCAGTTACACACTAGATGGAGGCAGAGTCTTTCCCATCGTGCTGCAGAGCGACTGCACCCGTGTGAGGATGAGAATTCAAATCCACAGCTCTACAACACCAAACTTACAAAATATCATTAAAACTCTGTCATACTGGAAGGCACATGAGAACTGGGACTTTAAGAGTCCAGAAAATAATGCAAATTAAAGGGTCAGTTCACTCAAATTACAAAAATGTATGTTTTTTTTCCCTCTAAAGGTTCCGTGCCATGTGGATAGTTTTGGATTTATTTGTCCAGATTCATCAGAACTACCTTCTACCAAATAATAAACTCCAGAGTAACTAAATTATATTATTTGGCCCCTCCACTGTTTGGTGCTCTGTCAAAACTGACAGATCTTTCCAGCTCTACATGCCAGCGACACCTTTAGATCGTATCGTAATCCCAGCTAACAGACAACATTCCCATAAGATTCCCGGAGCGTTCCCTCCAGGTTTCTGTTTGGTAACCGTCCCACAACATTTTAAGAACTTTGTGCAAATGTTTTTGTTAAAAAATGAAAATGTTCTAATAAGAACATGAGGTAACAGTTAGGTGGGGAATTTTTGTTCCCCTGAGGTTCCCCGCTGGTTGTCTTTTGCACAACTGTCTCACAACGTTCGACTTTGTGAATGTTTTTGTTCCAAGAAATATTCCCAAAACATTCAAGGAACCTTCCTGGAACATTAAACTCTCCATCCCAGAACAACTGGGGAAACTTGCCATCTTTCATATCTGGGAACGTCAAGTAACCTCCCTGAAACTAAACTAGAACCAAGTTTTGTCAGCTTGGATTTAGGTTATCAGGCTCTGTGATGAAAACTTCTCATTTGTCCATATGAACCCTGGATTTAGTCACCGTTATAATAGAAATAAAGTTATTTGAACAGGACACAAACTCTCAGCAATACAAGAAAAACTAAATAAAAGTTTGTAATAATAAAGACAGAATACGACATGCAGCTTTATAATTAGATACATAAACAGATTTAGGAGGCCATGTTTCATAAAAGTTTGGGACAGAGTGTGTTTTATGTTGATTTCTTCCACTGGTTCCCAACCTGGGGGTCCCAACCCCCACTAGGGGTCGCCAAAGCTTCATGGGGGGCCTTCATGATTTTTAAAAGGCCTGAATCTCAGCATTTCATCTATTTCTGTAAAGAATATTAATCAAACAGTTACTGTTGAAGTTCATATAATTGTATAAAATGTCAACTTTAAAAACACATTACAGATTAAGAGCACAGTGAAAACCTGAACACGAGCTATATTCAGAGTCTTCAAAGGTTTTTATGGTTGTTAAAAAATAACCACATGATAAAAGTACATAATACAGACGGAGAATTGCATCGCAGCTTACTAAAAATATCAGGAAAACTCATCTCTGATCAGTATTCACATTAAATAATCTGCTCAATATGAATCTAAATCACTAGTTTTACTCAAACTTTCTGCAGTTACTGTGTTTACGATTTTCCCTTCAGGAAAAAACCTCCAGAACCTCTGATTTAGATCTTCAAAACACGCTCAGAGTGCAGCCTTTTGGGGATTTCAGTCCAACACTCAAACATATCAAATATATGAAGTTCATGGAAATCAATATGACTAATCAGAGGAGTAAAGTAGTTGATCAACTTGAGATTTGATTTGGTGATTTGTAGGTTGAAAGACGCCCAAGTTAAACTAGACTAAATTTGTCCAAGTGACACATGACTGTCATTTCAAAGGCTTTTAGCGCTGAAGGAAATATTCAGATCCTTTACCTGAGTAATAACAGCAGTACTGCAACATAAAAACGCTCCATTACAAGTAAACGTCCTGCACTGAAAATGTCACTTGAAGCCACAACAAGGAGTTTTTAACTGATTATGAAACAGCCTCAATTTAAAACTGTTGCCTCTATTTGACCTACATAAGCAAACCAGACCCTCAGTGAGAATATTGTTTTCCCAGGCAATGTTTTTATTTCGATAATTTAGATAATTCTAGTTTTGATGTTATATTTTCTGGTTATTGTGGTGGAAATACCTCCGGTTTTGTCCACAGGTGACTCCAACAATGAACAAAATGTGTAAAGTTCCTTGTAGTAGCTTTTTTCAAAAAGTATTCAGCATTAATTTTAACTCTAATTAACATGAAACAGGGACAGTAAAACAGTTATTACGGCCTGGAATTGAGTTTCTAAGGAAAAAAACATACTGGCTGTAGTCTTGTCGTCGGAGCCAGTATTTCAACTTAGCATGTTTACTCGATCTCTGATGAGATATCATGGTCATTTTAAGATTTAAGATTATTCTCTCAATTAAGTAATTAGTTGTTTGTCCATAAAATTTCACGAAATTTGTCCACAACCAAATATTTTCAGTTTACTGTCATAAATGAGTAAAGAACCCACAAAATATTCACATTTAAAAAGCTGGAAGAAAGAATTTTGACTTTTTTTTCTCTTAAAGATTTACTCAAACAGATTAATCGATTACAGTTTTTCACAATTGCATTATAGCAGGATTTTGACACACATACAGACACACACACACACACACACACACACACACACACACACACGTAGCAGAACAACTCAGATCTTTTGCTAAATGAAACACTTCATTCAAAACTGTACAAAAATGAGTAAAAACCAAACTTTGTCACCATACGGCACACATGCCTCATATGATCTGATTTTGTTTGAACCGGTTACACACTGTTGTGCTCAATCTAATACACGTTTAACATTTCTAATTTTTTTAATGAGAAGTCTGGGTTTTTTAGAGATGGCACGCCTTTCAGAAGCTGAAAAATGTTTGTTGTACACCTGATCCACTGTTTGAATCGTGTTGTATTTTGAAAGGCGGCGTTTTGAAAGGGCCAAAGACGTGACATGATGTTAGTTTTCTGTGTCTTATATAGAGAAGTGTGTTTAGTGTTTTGAAAAACTCTGTATTTAGTATTTTGCAATAGGTGTGAGGCTTCAACGTGCTTATTGTCATGCAGATCTGGGCTGAGGTTTCACTCCTTGAGTGTCAGGTTTCACTGACTGTGTGTTATTTTTATTTTTAGTGTGCAAGCAATCATAAAGAACTGCATCAAAATAGCTGAGGATTAATTTAACACTCTGTTAATATGTGATTGATCGATTAATCATGACAGCCCTGCTGTGTTTTAACTGATTTAACTGTGGAAACTGTTGAGGATCATCAGAATTTCATATGACTTGTGACATGTGACTTGCTTGACTTACAGCAGGAACTCGACTTCACCACACGAACGTGCGACTTGCTTGAGACTTGAAAGTTAAAACTTGAGATTTGCTTGTGACTCCCACCTCTGTTTAAAACAGGGTGTGAGCACGCGAACAGCTGAATTTTGTACAGGCTGGAGTCGATCGATGCCTTTTCTGGTCGCCTACAGAGGAGAAAGCATTACAATAATCAAGTCTACTGATGATAAAAGTGTGAAGTTTTCATCTCTGCTGAAATCTGCACCGGTGATCATGTTTTGGATGTAAAATCTTCATCTATAGGGTCATTTTCTACCCACAGCTGTCAAATAAATGTAGCGCAGTAAAAAGTGCAATAGTGGAGTGAAGAAGCATCACTAAAATAGTAATAAAAACACCACCTATGCACTAAAAAACTTTCACTTTTCGACAAAATTTAAACCACTGGCGTGCTGTTACCTCCTAACTGTCTTTGTCATCGTGCATTTTTCATTCTGATTGTTTTTATTTCAACTGTCAATTCAGTTTCACACCAAAAAAAAGCCAGTTGAACTGAAACTTGAAATAGTCTAGTTGCGTGTGTGTGTGTGTGTCTGTGTGAGAATTTAGAGGCCGAGAGGTAAAAAGTTGAAAACGTTCCCACGAGAACTTTCCTCTTAAGTGTTTCTATTCAGGAAGCTGTGGCTTTGACTCGCGTCTGCTCACATCTCCTCATCAGCATCAGCACAAAGCATATCTCGCTATATATACTGTGTGTGTCTGTGTATGTGTGAGTGTGCGCGCACTGTACATTATGTCTATGCTCGACAGTCATATGACAAACCCACGTGTCAGGTGGCCCAGAAGGAAACCCCACAGGATGTAAGGTCAGGCCCAGAGAGGTCACGAAAGAGTCAAGCTGCCTGCTCTCGTCAACACATTTCAACTCTCACTACGCCCCGTCAACTGTCTGTCAACCGCAGTCTACACCTAAAACTTCCAGTTTCTCTATGGGAGACAGAAGTCATGCTATTGCAACAATTATGCAAAACAATGTCACAAAACCGTGAAGTAAAGAGCTTAAAAAAAAAACAGCTCTGGTGAGAAATTATCTGCCTGAACGATCAAAATTTCATCATATTTCAGCACGCTTAAAATAAACGATAAACGTTTGGTTTGTTTGCCAGGTGGTAATTGACAGTTCAAATATCTGAAGTACAATGAAAAGTCACAAACACACGAGATGTTTTGAATGAGAAAGTTTTTTATTTCATAAAAGTTAGATCAATGAAAATAAGTGATAAGAAGTCACAGACGGAGGTAGAGAAGATTGTTGGGTTTTTGTTCTTCAGACTCCAGTTTCACCTCAAGCGTCTGTGGATGGTTTGGTCCAAAGAGAGCTGCAGGGACGGCTCCTCCACTCCACTGTGAGACACACACAGGCATACAGCTGCATTAAAGCATTTATAAATGATAATAATCTGAATTATGCTGCAACAGGCTAGCTCTGTTAGATTTACTGAAAACAAACAGCTTCAGTGAGTTTATGGAATTTAATTTAACACAAAACTAAATACAAACATTGTGAAAATCTTTTTAAGGACCAGTGTGTACGATTTAATGGCATCTAGAGCTTGTCTCACCCTCTGCTTCCAAGCATGGAGGAAAAACCTACGGTGGAGAAAATCATGCAAAACTCAGAAAGCTGCATCTACGTTCTGTGTTTGGTTTTTCTCTCCCGATCAACTGTAGAAAAATAGCGTTGCACGGCAGCCATCGTGAAAGAGGACCCGCGCCCTCTGCAGATATAAACAACTTATTCTATGGTAACAAAAACACGATGCGATGATTATAATGAAAACATACTTATGAATATTATGCTGCATTTCTGTCATATTCTGCCAATAGATCCTTGTAAATCTTACAGACTGGTCCTTTAAGTCAATTTATCAAGCAAAAGTGCTTCTCAGGTTCCAGCTTCAAGAATGTGATAATTGTCGCTTTTCTGTGTTTTATATTCTTGTTAATTGAATACTCTTGGGTTTGGGACTGCTGGTCAGAAAAAAATAACATTTTATAGTGATTAATAAAAAAAGAATTCAACAGATTAATGGAGAGTTATGGCCAAAAAGCAAACCACAAGTTAATGGCTTCATATGCTGAAGCACTGGATGGATTTCTTCCTTAATGAAAGAAGAATATTTGTTTCACAGTTTGAACATGATGCTTTTTAGATTGCTGTGTTAGTGCAGCCATACAAATATATTATGAACAGCTTAGTTGTTTAAGAGAGAAAAAGATGGTGTCTGACTGGTATATGTGTATGCAGATACTCAAGATTGCAGCGTTGATATTGGGGCAGGAAAAAGTGTTATCGAGCCGTCCTTCATCTCAATATGTCATGAAAATCAACTTGCAGAAACAAGCTGCTGCTAGTTTGGCTAAAATAAACTTCATCAACTCTCTGCAAGTGCATTTAAATCAAAGGACACACACACAGACACACACCTGAGGACGTAGGTGACACAGAGGATGCAGAGCGGCTGGTGGGCTCCCGGCCTGGACTTGGAGGGTCGGACGCTGGGGATGACGGCACTGTGACTCTCCACCCAGACGTAACCTCCACCTTTCACCAGCATCCTGTACTGACCGCTGACCGACTGACTCTTTAGACACACTGCAGAGGGAGAGGAGAGGGGTGAAATTAAATATTTACAGGTGTGTAATGTTTCTCTCTCTCTGTGTGTGTGTGTGTGTGTCACTACTTACAGTTGACATGGTTTTTGGTCAAACAGTTTGTGTCCAGTGTGTGACAGAGATTATAGATGGAGCGACCCAGCAACTCGTCAGGACTGTAACCCAACAGCAGAGTCACTCTGCAGAAGACACGACAGGAGTTTATTTTATTAAACACTGTCTGATAAACTAGTTTTTAAGAATCAACTAAGCTTTTTCAAAAGTCTAGCATATGACTACAAAGAGACACAAAACTGCCACAAACAAATCCAAGACAGAGACACCTAAGTGCCAAAAAAGGCATAAAACTACCACAAACTGACCACAGAGACACAAGTGTACCACTAACAGTCATAAAACTACCACAAAGAGACAAAAACAACTACGAGGAGACACAAAAATACAAAAAAGAGACACAAAACGACTAAAGAGACACCAAATTATAACAAAGAGACATAAAACTACCACAGGAAACAAATCCAAGACAGAGACATTAAAGTACCAAAACAGGCATAAAACAACAAGACACAAAACTACAACAGAGAAACAAAAGTACAACAAAAGAGGGATAAAACTACCACAAAGAGACAAATATAACTATGGAGTCACAAAACCACCACAAAGAGATACAAAACTACCATAAGGGAACAGAAAATAACTACAAAGAGACACAAAACTACAACAGAGACACAAAACAACTACAGAGACAAAAAAGTACAACAAAGAGACAACTGCCACAAAAAAATAAATTTAATCACAAAGACACACAAAACAACTACAGAGATGCAAAAATACCTCATACAGTCATAAAACGACCACAAAGAGACTGAAAAATATCACAAAGAGACACAAAACAGCTTCAGAGGGATACACAACCACCACAAAGAGACACAAAATGACTACAAAGAGACACGACATCTCTTTCAGTCTGGAGGTGTTCCTCCTTTTTAGATCTCCGTGCTCAGGGGCCGACTGAGCTGCCAGTTTATTTATTTTTTACTTATTCAGCAGCAGACACGAACAAGTTCAAGGTTCACCGATATTGTGCAGTCGTAGCATCTACGATGTCAGAAAGGGGAAGATAAAAAGAGAACAAAGCAGCGTTACAGTTCTAAATGTGTTTTTTTCTTCATATTTGTCACGCTAAATTAAACCCTTAAAATCACGTTTTCACTTTCTGTTTCCCGTTCGGTGTCTTAAAGGAAGTGAAGCCAACGTTCCACATCTGCAGCGCACACCAACCACGAGAACACGTTCAACATGAAATACTCTGTACACACCTGTAACCTTTCATCTGACACACAACCCTCAATTTAATGTACACACTTAGAAAGAAAGGTTCCATACTGGTTCTTCCTGGAGGGCTGAGGTTCTAACCAGAACCATTTGCCTCTGAAGAACCTTTTTTTTGAAGAAAGGGTTTGTCAAGAGTTCTTTGTAAGACTTTGAACTCCATTAAGAACCCTTTTCATCTAAAGACATGGGTTCTTTATAAAGCTATTGGAATATAAAAAGGTTCTCAGTGGAACCCTGTGGATTGGCTCTTGTTAGCACCCTTAGAAGGTGGAAAGGTTGTGGATAGCACCCCCAGTGAGGGTTCTGAATAAAAAAATTACTCCACGGAAGGGAACTCTGTAGAACCTCTCTGTAGAACCCCTGTAGTGTAAGAAGGTTCTTGGTAGAACCTCCTTGGTGGGTTCTAGATAAAAGCCTTGGAATCCCAAAAAAGGTTCTCAGTAGAACCCACTGTGTGTGTGTGTTGTGCATAAAACCCTGGGAATTTAAAAAAGGCTCTTTTTGGTAGAACACCCTGGATGTGTTCTTGTTGGCACCATTAGAAGGTGGAGAGGTTCTGGATATAACTTCCAGGAAGGGTTCTGGGTGGAACTTTTCACAGATGGTTCTAGATAGAACCCTTTCAGGGGTTTCAACACTTAAAAAAATGATCTTATTCGAGACAGAAAATATAAAATTTCTTCATATGATGTAAATGTTAGTGAGAATTATTAGTAACTCAAAACTACGAGAGATGAGACATTTAATTTGATAAACATTTATATTTAACATGTTTTAATCGTGTGGATTCATGGTAAACTGACATGTGACCGTTCATCATCATCATCATCATCATCAAAAAAAGCCCTGTTAATATC
>JAJHUR010087713.1:662-12587 GCA_027495735.1 Lutjanus campechanus | reverse complement strand
CATTTATTTTTATTTTACGATCTTTTGTCAATAGCGGCGGCTGGTGCGGACAAGCCGTGTTGCTATCGTTTAAGTTAATTAACGTTACAAAATGGTCATTTTTCTCGGTGGTAATGTAGTTGTTTTGCCAAGATAACAGCCTATATAACATGCTTGTGCCGATAATGGTATAAGATGACCAGGCTAATGTCATCTCCCGTAGCCGCAGAGTTATCTAACGATATAGCTGGTGTTTACCTTTCAATAAGCCGTGGTATGCGGCGACAGCTGAATATGTCCGTGGTTGTGTTATTTATACAGATGATTTGTTTGATAACTCTAACCGAAGGAATAACTGACAGATAGTCCACAACAATTTCAAAAACATGGACCTGATGGACCCGTTGATGATAGCTGCGTTTGTGGCTTATGATTAAACAGGCAGGGTTAACAGTGCAAATATTAAAAAAATAATAAGGGGTGTCCCATTTCTAAGTCACAAAATAGCCCTTAACACTTGGTTTTGAGGGCTACTAAGATTGAGGGGTTAAGATTGAGGGTTAAGATAGGAATTGGAATTGGCCCAAATTCTCAGGTTCAACTAATACTACAACTTCAAAGGCAGGATTTTAAAACATTTGACTCTTACGCCCCCCAGTGGTAGAATCAGAAAAGACAGTGTGTGACCTAATTAATGTGACCCAAAACTGCACCATGTGCTTGAACATGGCTACATCTTCCACCACATTTACACCTGATATTAAACCAGGATCTGTATCAGGATGTGTTATCTGAATAATAAACGACCTGATCTTGCCTTTATGTTTAGTTCTGGTATTTTTGATGGACTCTTGTCATCCTCATTGAGATCTGAGGCCTCATTTATAAAACTGTGAGCAAGATTCTCTTTAAAAGATGGTGTGTGGATGAAACACAGACAGTGTTTATGCACAAACTGAATGATTTAGAAAATAATAATAAACTTTATTTATACAGGATACAAGCTGTTGTTGACGCTGCTAAATCCAAGCTAATGTTTGCACAGGGGTTTTTAAAAATGGCGGTTGCTAATGCTGCATTGGCTCAAGTGTAAGTCACCAATCAAGGGTCACTCACATCACTCAGAGTACCTCTTGTGCAGGGAGAGAACCTACTCTGAAGTAGAAGCTAAAAAAAAGGCTCATTTGAGATTAACTGCGCCACTCCCGGAAAGTAGACGAGATCAGGCGGCCGCAGAAAGAGGCGGAGACAAACAGCTGTTGTCAAGTCGGACAGTTTCCAGCAGCCCTCAGAGAGTAAACAGGAAGTGACGCTAACATCCTGCCAGATCACCTGCCTGCAGACCACGATCAGAGCTGAAGAAATACAGTGTATTGTTGATCGCTGATTGAAGCTGAAACTGATGAGAACCTTCAACAGTTCTTAGAACAATGTAAAAGTTCTTCCAATCTAAAAACACCCGTTGACACAGGCCTATAGAAAAGAAGAGGACAAAAAACACGGCCATTTCACAATTTTTGAGCCCTTATTGTAAAACCAACATGTTTGCATTGAGGTCCAATGTTTTGGAGCGAGACTGGGCTGAATACATAGTTAACCTTCATCACACACACACACACACACACACACACACACACACACACCTGGATGTGGTTCTCCTTCAGGTTGGAGATGACCTTGTCCTGGTCTTCGTTGAGGACCTTGAACAGAATGGCCCGTCTCTCGCTGTCCTTCTTCAGCAGGAACAGACCGCTGTCCCTGTCCTCAGGGGAGGGGGGGGCACTGCGGTCCTCTGAAACCGAACCCTCATCTGGAACACTGCAACACACACACACACAAACACACACACACACACACACACATACACACACAGAGTGATCTCACTGCAATATAATATCAGGCTGATTTACAACAGCGTAGCATTCTGTGCAGTTTATTTGCAGATACAAGCCTCTCCTGGCTACTCTGTGTGCCCAAAGTGCAGAGACAGCATGAGTCAGCGCAGCAGCAGCGTGCACGTACACACACACGTGTGTGTGTGTGTGTGCACGTGCAGATTTGTGTGTGTGTGTGTGTGCTCATCTGCCAGCTCAAGCTTGTAAAATTATCAGAGCTCATTATATCAGTGTAGTAAAAGGCAGCAGAGCATGCTGGGAGCACAATCAGACCACCTGCCACCAAAACACACTCACACACACACACACACATTCACATCTTTTCACATGATTTGTGCAGTGCCAGTGGGATTTTGTCAGCAGTGGCACAAAGTTTGAATATCGTAAGAGTATCTAATTAATTATTTTTGCATTCAGAAGAGGGCATGTTATCTTATCAGAGGGCGTTTCTGACACTATCCAATTTTATCCAATATTGCAATTTTTTCAGTTAAGCACGAACACCAGAGGCCAAGAAATGCAAGATAATTAAAGATGTTCAAGTTTCGGAGTGATGTAAAATCTACAGATGTGACCCAACCATTGCTGAGATGACATACATCTACAGAACTTTGGTGCCGATTTGATTTATACTCTACAAGTTTTGCGATTCAATATTACGATTTATTGCGATTTTTGTTTGATTTTTTTAAACACTGGACCATGGGAAAAAGTTGAGTCATACATTTTGAGAGTCTGTACATTAGAGCTACAATGATTATTCGATTATTCATCGATTATTAAATTAATCGTCACCTATTTTGATAAACTATTAATCGCTTTGAGTAATTTTTTTTAAAGAAAAAAGTCAAAATTCTCTGATTCCAGCTTCTTAGATGTGAATATTTTCTCCCATCTTCACTCCTCTATGATGGTAAACTGAATATTTTTGGGTTGTGAGCAAAACAAGACATTTGAGGACGTCATCTTGGTATTATCGGGTATTAAATAATCAATTCAGGTATCATAAAAAAAACAGAATCATGATACTTCAGAGCATCAGTTTTTTCTCCCACCCTGACTATCTGCTCTCAAACGCACACCTCAGGTAGTTGGAGTTGGGGGGTTTCAGCAGGTTCTCGGAGCCCGAGCTTTTCTTCTTCTGGAAAAAAACGTCGTGTTTGGAGTCGCAGTCGGGGCTCACAGAACCGTGTTCACTGCTGCTGCTCCCGGTGGCCTCGCACTGCAACTGCACCGGCAGAGAAACGCTGTGGATGTAGTCTGCAGAAACACATATGGAGAAAAAGAAAGGGAGTAAATATGTTAAGTCCTGGGAAATGTTTTTCACAAATGCAAAGTGCATTGGATGATCTGATAATTACAAAAAACATTCAAGTCAGTTGACTGAGGGTGTTAATCACTTTGTTGCTGTCAAACTTGTTGCCTTCTCTGCTGCTGTCACCTGTAATTTCAGTGTCAGATTGATGAAACTCATCCCCGCCCCTCCACACTCATCACCTCCAGTTTTCATCAGAACCAGCCTTCTAATTAGTCCGTTAAATTAGTTCATCAGGAATCACTTCAAGCTAATCTAAATGTTGTTTTTCCCCGCCATCAGTGTCTGGAGGCTGGGACAGGCGATAATATGTTCAAGGACTGACTTTATGGGCCACCAAGACCCTAAAGTTGGTGGCCAAAGTACATTTCGGGTGGCTTAAACATAAACCTATATAAAAATCAATACAGAAAAGGCAATTTAACAGAACCTTCATTTGTTGAGACACTTTTATTGTCCACTTTGTTTTATTACCACCTGTTTTTTTTTAAAAGTCAGTTATTGTACCGTAATGTGTAACTTAATTCTCTTTTTGTTCAAATGGCATGTGTTAACCTGGTGGTTTGAAGGCGATCTTGCTCTTCTTGCCCTTGGTGTTGTGTCTGACAAAAGTATCTCTGAGCAGGTCCGAGGCGATGGCTCTCTTGTGAGGGTCCGGCTCAAAGCAGCGCAGGATGAACGACTTGGCCTCCAGTGACAAGGACTCGGGGATCTCTGGGTGGATCTTAAACATGCCCACCTGGAACATAAAACCACAGAGACTCTCAAAACTGAGCATTTAATAAAACTTCAACAAGGAGGACAAACAACAGTCCTCACGCAGGCGTTAATCCATGATACTGACCTTAAACATGGCCGCCTGTGGTTCTCCCAGCTCATGAAAGGGGGGTTTCCCGGTGGCCATTTCTATAATGGTGCATCCAAGGGACCAAATATCAGCTGGGGCCCCATAACCTCGAGGGCCCTTATCAATGATTTCTGGAGCCATGTACTGCAGAGTACCTGCAGACAGAGAGACAGACATGGGACAACCAACTTTAAAAGACAAAGAAAGGCAACCAAGTCATTTAGCATCAGCGTCAAACAAAAGCTGGAACTAAACCTAAAAGAGACAGTTCAGATAAACTGAAGTGGTTTCGTATGAGGTCCTTATCCATAGTCAGTGTGTCACCGACAGTAGATGGTAGTCGACACACCTCCAGTTTAAAGAAGCAGCAGAAAATTGAAATGCAAAACTGATCATTTCCACTAATTGTATCACATATCGCAATTGCAAATTCAGTCAAAATAACCTGAATATGACTTTTTTACCAAATCGTACGGCCCCAGTTCTGATTCTCTGAAGTACGCTTCATGATTTCTATTTGATAAAATTACTATTTCTTTTCAAAGAAGTTTGGTGACTTTGGAGGGAGCAATATTTGGGTTGAATAATGTTGCCTGTCAGAAAAGGCTGCATGACGGCAAGGTAAAGCCGGGAAAATATTCGAAATATAGTTACACGTTTAGATGAGAAACTCGTACAACCCCGCTTCAAAAAATCCAAACTATCCCTGAAGCTCACTGGAGTTCTTTTTCCAAAAAGAACAAATCTGCAATGAGCGCAAACATGGTTCACTTTTGAACAAACGCTAAGTGGCTTTGTGCACAAACTGCAAATTGGAGCGGAAAAGAAAACAGTGTTATCAAAATTCAACACTACAGCTAATTTTAATTACTGGAAGAGAAAAAAAAACATGAAATAGAGTAATTTCCGTCTCAAAGAGCGAGTTCAGAAGATTTCGCTAATTATATTTTATCTTGTATTTCGTCTGCAGTCGGTAATTCTGAGCAGATTTGGCATTTGTGGTCTGTGCTAAATGCTGATGTAAACAGTGAGCGACAGAGAGAGCTATAAAAAGACAGAGTCAGAGGGAGGCAGCAGAGGAGAAACAGATAAGGACACACACACACACACCTGCTAATGAAAGGTAAACACCCTTCTGCCTCTGCTTGATTAGCTAATCTAATTACACACCTCGCTGGCTGCTGGAGAAGGCCAGATGGCCCATGAATGTGAATGTTCGTCTGTGTGTGCATGCACATCGGTGCAAGCTCGCGTGTCCGAGTGTTTCCATAGAGGCTGATAGTGGCTCTTGACATTTTGAGGGTCATTTGACATTTACACTCACAGTCTGCAGCATTTCTATGACTCCTGATATGGTGCATTACTGTCTCGTGACTGCAGGAGTTCATCCAGTTTGTTTTAGAAATGCTTCAAAAGTTTCATACATAGTTGTTTTTTGTGATAATTTAATTCATTGTCTCTTTTATTTTAAAAAGGAGAAATATTTTATTATGTTAATGCTAATAATTTGTCTTAAACCACAGATTTATCAGGATAACAGCAGAGTTTATCATGAGAAGAAGTAAGCAAGTTACCGGTGAATGTCTCGGTACAGGGGTTGACTCCTGCCAACCGCTTAGAGGTACCGAAGTCTGAGATCTTCAAGATACCACTGTAGGTATTCACCAACACATTATCACCCTGATGGAGAAACAGACAGACAGACAGAGACAGAAAGCAAGTTTATATACAGTGAGGATTAACATGAAGCTCATGTTTGAAAGTGTTAACCTTTAATTTTTACCCTGAAGAAACTGCCAACTGTTCCAAAAGCCCATTGTTCCGAAAGTCTGAAAAATGCCATTGGACTGAAAGCCCATTTGTCCGGCAGCCTGATATCCCATAAAGGAAAGTCCACTGGGTTAAAATAAGTACATTCATTACGTCAGTTAAGTTACGTATACAAATTCAATCAAGGGGTGTTTTTCAGGGTTGTGGTCCAACAGGGCATCTTCCAACTCTGACAGCCTGTTGTCCCAGAAAGAAAAACCCACTGCTCCGAAGACCCTTGTTGCGATAATACACAGTCTTCCCTGCTAGTCTGGTTAGGTTTAGCAACAAAAATACTTGGTTATGTTTTAGGTTTAAATAAGTTTAAATTAGTTACATCAGTTATGTTACATGCATGAGTTCTGACCAATGGGCGCTAGTTTCTTTTTTGTAGGATAAATGGGCTTTTGGTCCAGTGGGGCATTTTCCAAACTATTGGGGTTTCAGAATAATGGACCATCAGAACAATGGCATGGCACCCTTTTCATTTAATCTAGCATTAGATTCAAATTTATGTTAATGCATTAGTACTGGGTTCTGAATTCAAAAACCCACTGTTCCGAAGGCCCGTTGTTCCAAAAGTGCATACTTTACCTCGTCAGTTTGGTTAGATTTAGGTAAGAAAAATACCAAGGGGACATTTTTCAAACTATTGGGGCTTCAAAATAATTTGCTGTCGGAATAATGCCATAGCACCCTTTTCATATTATTTAGCATAAGCACCAAAATGATGCTAACGCATTAGCACTGTGTTTTGACAACAGCAATATGTAGTTTTACATGTGGTCCAGTGAGTCATCAGGCACAATACTGTTTTTTCAAATGTACAAGAATATTTATTGTTGCCTGAAGCTTTAAGGGAGAAGAAAGACAGAGTTACTGTAGTTGGCTGTAATACATTATAGTGATCCCAAACAGAGATTTATAATTCAACCAGCTGTTTACTATCAAATCATCACCACGGCACGGTGACGTTAGACTTGATAGAATCACAGATTGTGTCTTTGATGTTCTTCAGTATACCTTGATATCTCGGTGGACGATCTGGTTCTCGTGCAGGTATCGGAGCCCCTCCAGGATCTGTCTGGTGTAGAAGATTATAGTCGCCTCCTTCAGCGGGCCCCATTTAGACCGCAGCAACGCAGACAGGCTTCCTGGAGAAAGGAGAGAAGGAGTGTCCAAAACCTATCATGAAATGGGAAGACGACCAAGCAGTTAGAGAGACCGCCCAGTAACCGAAAGGTCACAAGCATCGATCTCTGAAACATACAGTTCCTCTATCATCAGATCTGAGCTGTGTTTTAATTTCTTGCTCAAGATTAAACTATTAGTTTAAGTTTTCCAGATGTTTTCCAGATTTTCTGACCTACAGATCACCTACACTGGTACTGAGTTTCTGAGTACGAGCTCACACAACACGTTAATTGTTTTACCATCATTCTCTCTCATATAAACACACCTCCAGGCACTTGTTCCATGAAGATCTTGATGTATCCGTTCTCAGAAACGGAGCCCAAATACTGAACAATGTTCCGGTGCTTCAGGTACTTGTGAAGGGCAATCTCTTCATGGAGGGGCTGGGAGTACCTAAAACACAGAGACAGAAAAAGAGGATATAAGGATATAACGGTCTTATAATCCAAACATCTCTAGTTAAGTTACTCTTTAACTCTTTCCCCGCCATTGATGAGATATCTTGTCAATTGCTGTTTTCACTGCAAGGCAGCAGGGGACGCTGTGACATCTGATAAAAAAATTGCCACTCGAAGAAGAAGAAGGGAACCGCTGGAATAGAGCAGCAGAAAGCAGCGCATTTGATGTAACCAACCAACATTCAAGTGCTTATTAAAAAAAAGTATGAATGAAGCTAAAACAAACATTTATTTGTATCTGAAACTAGACGATCTGTTCTTTCTTTTGTCAAATTCCATATTAACATATTAATAGAACTGAATATTCTGTGGGTGTTGAAACACCAGTGAATTTTGTCAAAAATGCTGGCGCTGGCTCGCAACTATTAAAAAGTCAAGCTGCTCCCCCAAAAAAAAAACATCTGCAGGGATTTTTAAAAATGTTTTGTCAAGATTAATTCAGGTTGTCCATTCACTAAACCACACAGGAAAGAAGTAAACTTTAATTTACCGGCTGTCTCTCTCGGGGATTTCTTTGATGGCGATTCGGACCTGGTTACTGAGGTCTCTCCCAGCGTACACCACTCCATAGGTGCCCCGCCCCAACACCACCCTGTCCCCCGTCTCATTGGTGTCATACTCATACTGTAACACACAGAGAATTTATTTTTAATCAGTAATCATTAACTGGAATTATAAAGATATTTACTATGGAATAATATTTGGATTATATTTAGACATACGCTGACCTCCAGCGTATCTCCGTCTCCTTCCCCCTCCAGCTCCACAGCGTTCCCCGTTCCATCAGAGATCATCTCTTTCACCATGGAGCAGAACCTGACACACACACACACACACAACCAGACACACACACACACATATTATATAGTTATTATTTTCAGTTCAGGGCCATCAGGTCATGTTTGAATACAATCTCACATACAGTACGTACTGTACGAACACAAACACAGACAAACACACACACCTACACAGACACATCTAGAGGTGTGTGTCCTCACCGACCGCACTGCTCCTCAGTGGAGAAGTAGATCTGGAAGTCGTCCGAGTTATCGTGGACGTAGAGGAAGCAGCAGCGCTCATCGAACTTACTGATGCTGAGGAAAGTTAAAGTAAAGTTTACATTAAAGTTTTCTCTTCTCTCTCTGTTTTATTACATCTTTTATCGTGATTAGAAAAACATCTCGTCTGTCTGTATAACATACATCAAATCAATTTCTTTAGTTTCATAATGTCCAGTATGGCAGTAACAGTTTAGGAACTTTTGCATTTTCATTTAATTCACCTCCATCTTTTCATTCATACCTGATGCCTTTGATGGACATGGCAGTGAAGTTCCACTCATGGATCCCTTTCTGTAATGAAAGGTTCTTAATTTTTTCGCATTTTTCACATTTGCACATATAATCAACCTTTATCAAAGAATCACTCAGGACGCATTTACACTCAAATCCATTACACTAAAATTAGGGTGCCGATATATCAAGATAAACAGCTGTTGGCACTAATTCTCCACTCGAGCAAATATCCAAATGCAAATATTCTGTTATCTCGAGATTATCACAAAATAATAAAGATCATCTCATTTTTTTCATGATTAATTTATCTCATTATCTTGAGGAAATAAAAGGTCAATTTCTGACGATAACAAGATAATAATTTAATTACTTAATTGTTAAGATTTGATCTCTAAAAAACATAAGGCATATTTATAAGAGGAAAAAAAAACATGATAACAGTTTGCAAAGCTAGTTTTCTCAAGAAAAAATAAACCGTTATCACAAGAAAACAAGTTTTGTTATCTCAAGATAATGAAGATACAATATTTGCATGCTTATAGTTTTTAGTAACTTTTTCGTGATGCTTGGAATTCATGTTTTTTTGCAGTTTCCACTCAGCACTTAATGGCAATTAACTGTCAGTGGTTAAATAGAATAAAATTCTGTGGTAAAGAGGAAGACGGTTAAGTGAGGAGTTAATGTTCTTACAGTTTCTGCAGGAGAAACATGCCAGATAGAGACGTTCTTCTCTTCAGCCTCGTTGTTGATGGACACGTAGGAGGGCTGATAAACTTTAGTCGGCTCCAGAATCAACACCTGTAACAAAAAAATGAAAGATTGACAGACATGTTAGCATGTGTCTCTGATGGACAGAGGTGGTAAAAGTGCACACATTCTGTACTCAAGTAGAAGTACAGATACTTGTGTAAAAGTAGAAGAACTGAGTCGACTTCTTTATTGCAGTAAAAGTAAAAAAGTACAGACTCTGAAATGTACTCAAAGTATAAAAGTAAAAAGTCGCCCGTTGAAAGACATTTCTATGGGCTTATTTCATCTTGTCAAGTCTTTTACATAATTTTTGACATGTTACGTCTTTTACATTGTTTTGATCTCACAATCTCTCAATTGTTATGTCATTTTCATCTTGTTTTGTATCATTATGTGTCATTATGTTGTTTTTTTCCGTCTTGTTACGTGTCATGTTTGAGTGTTTGTGTTTATGTGTGTTTGTACTGGAAAGCGCAGTCGATTGGTGGTGCCCTGCGTGGCCTCTACGATGATGTCCATCCAGAAGTTGAGTCTCTCTCGCTGAGGAGAATGTTCCACCGTCTGCTTCTTAAACCTCTGGATCAGCTGCAGGTTCTGCACCACCGACCGCAAATACCTGCAAGAAAATACATCATAAACACTAAACTGAAACGCAAAACACGAAAGCGAGAGCAGCTGGTGAATAATACCCAATACCCAATAATACCCATGTACTGATAATGTACCATAACATAACTGACAACATAGAATAAAAACTCTTTTGTACTGTGGATGTTTACCAGAGAGGTGGCTTGAGTTTGAAGAGCTTCTCGGCAGCCTGAGTAGCTTTGGGGATGTCGTTAGCTAGCATGCTAACGGTGAAGAACTGTCCCACGTCCCAGTAGTTATTCATTTTCTCCAAGGAGCCTTTGCGTCCCAGCAGACTGTTCAACCTCACACCTAAAACATCACATTACAAGTGTGAAAACATGGTACAAGACAGCCGTCTGCGTTCAGCCGTAACTAGCTTGTGTTGTTCAGATTTACTTCTGATGCTATTAACTGCTTAGTTTACTATTTAGCCTTAAAGTGACTGCACTGCAAGGGTTACCAAACCAAAACTTGGAAACTTCTGCAGTCTATAAAAGGTGTAGCAGCTTCCCTTTTACCGATACATCATATTTAACAAGCTAAGATCAAACCACAAAACTCAAAAACAAAAATCACACAAACAAAAGACAATCCAAATAAAGATTGACCCCCAATTTGAAAGAATTTTGTCATAACAAATCCCTTCTTAGTATTTTTTAAAATACTCGTGGACACGAGGAGAACATAACCCTAACCCTAACCCCCTAACCCTAACTTCTTACAAAAAAGTCCTGCCCCAACCACAAACTACCAAGCCCCCCCATTCGGCTGTGAGACGACAGTGCTTATCACTGCACCACCGTGGTGCCCAGTGGCCAAAAGTGCTACTGGAAAGTCCCAAAGGACCCCTGCTGGTACCAGGACCAACAACATCATATGTTTATGCTCTGAAATATGTCCGTGAATGTTCTCATTCGTCCAGGTCATTGTAATCTCAGGAAAGATTAAATCGAGAGCAACTGGACTTGTTTAAAAGTCTTTTCTTACAGAAAAGCCAAAAGTCTTTTCAGAAAAGAATTTTAAACAAGTCCAGTTGCTTTCCTGAGAATATGCTCTGAAACTGAACTAAGTTTGGCACAGAGGTAGTGGACGCAGCAAACAATGGGTCATTGAAAGCAACTGACACATTTGGAAATGTTCATATCAGACAGCTCCAGCTTGACTTCGGTGTCCTGACTTGAGTTCTGGCTCTACAATCAATCAAAGCAGGTGTCAGGTTTAGGATCCTCTTACCTATTTTCCTCAGTTCAATGGAGCTCTCAAACTGTTGGCCAGCAACTATGAGGAGGACAGCCAGGTTGATACCAGAGTAGAGGGTTGGCTGCAGCTCAAAACCTTTCCTGTACCTGCAGGCGGGTGGCAACACTCAGATTAATACAATAAGATACAGATCACATCCTTCTGAAAGCACGTGGAAAGCATTTTTAAGCCAGACAGATGAGATATAATTCATGAAAAAAGCCATACAAAATTTAGTATAAACCTTCTGTGACTCGAACTACAAGCACTTAAGAGAAATAGAAACATAAAAAATGCATTAAAGTGCAGTGTGTGTGTTCTCACCACTGTATGGCGTTGTCTCTGTTCTTGGTATCTTTGCAGTCTGAGTCCAGGAAGATGTCCTTGTATATCCGTCCGCAGAGGCAGAACATGTCCGGCGCCGGATGTTCACACGACTGCAACACCTGCAGCATCACTCCGAGAGCCTGCTCCCTGTCGCCGGGACTGTTCCTCCTGCACACGAACAGATTTT